>WBMV01004974.1:16535-42911 GCA_013396655.1 Campylorhamphus procurvoides | reverse complement strand
GAGGGAAGAGTGAAATTAAAAACGTCAAGCGTAAGCAGAAATTCATTTCCATTTTGCAGATCTGTCATAGTTTGCTTGCCAGAATAGCTAATTACTAAAAGTATTCCTAACTCAAACCACTGCTCACTCCTGCATGGCCCAACGTTCTACTCAGAGCCTGCGACAACGTTACATCAGCAACTGTGTGACATCATGATAATTACTACAAATGTGGGATTATGACTTCACTGAAGGAGAAAGGTGAAACATAAACTCTAAGCTCTGTTAAAAGAGCAGATGAAAACTGATTCAATCGCTTCTGTTGCTGTCTGTGCTTCTTCCCGCTCCAATGCAGAACTCCCAGCAGAAAGGGCAAAACCTTGAATAATTATGCACCAGTTGAAATAACTGCAATGAAAATCTTTACCCTGCATGAGCTTTGCAACCCCCCCACACCGCCCTTCTGTAAACATGCAACAGCCATTAAAAATATTGCTCTGACAATTCAGGACTCTTGACTTTTTTTCTCCTTTTTTAAGTGGTAGCTATTCAGAGAGTTTCCTCCTCGAAGCATCCAGCCCGGGAAGGGAAGGGCTGGACGGCAATAAACTTGTCGTTTTCGGAGACACAATGCAGCAGAACTCGTGCATATGGTCTCGAGTCAGATTTACATCACATTAGGGATAGGGCTACAGATCATGTGGGCTGTGTGGTTAACGGGCTTAGTAAAGCTGTTTTGAAGAGGTTAACCCAGCTTGTAGTAAGGGTAAATAAACATAACAACCAGGCATTGTCCTCTATTCAGCATGTACTCTTATATGGAAGGCTAAAGGGTATTGAAGCTGCAGAGGATCAACTTGTGGTTGCCAGAGGACTCCAATGAAGTTTGAAACACCAACAATCAGAGATTTTGTTTCTGTTCCTCATTAAATCATGAGCTTTTGTGCTCAGACTATGAACGACTGTTCTTTAAGAAATTAACAGAATGGGAAGTTTTAAACTATGCACCAACCTTTTCATGACCTACACAGCAGCAACGCTGCTGCACTTAGGCAAACACCGCGGGGAAGGCTGTTCTGTTTATTTAAAATTGTAAATAGAAAACAGTTGTTATTTAGTTTCATTTCTCACTACCTCCATGGCCATTTCACCTATGGAGCCACAGTGCCTTATTTCTCCCTTCTCCTCACTTAGTGGGTTTCCCCTCCGTCTCCACGCAGCTATTTCAATCATTTTGGGTTCTTTTCCTAATTAAGGGAGAGGAAAGCAGCGAAGGAAGAACCCCACGGACGGGCCCGCGTGGAAGCAGCGAGGGAAGGGACGCGGGGGTGCGGGAGCGCCTCTCCGTGGGCCCCCCGGGAACGGCGGGGACGCGGCGGGGCCGGCCCCTGGAGCGGGACATCATCCCGGCCCCTGGAGCGGGACATCATCCCGCCTCCCCGCTTCTCCGCCGGGGCGGCCCCGAGGGCGCGGGGGCCTTCGGCAGAGATCCCCCGGCAGCCCCTAGCGCTATCGTGGGGATGAACCCTCTCTCCCTCCCTCCCTCTCTCCACTCGAGTCCCGTCCGAGGGCTCTGCGCCGGGGGATCCCTTACAGCGCGGGGACCTCCGGGCTAATCTGATTAATTAAAGACTACCTGCTTATATTGCAGCTTCCCCGCACCCCCCGTGCGTTTCAGGACACCCTCCGTTATTAATTNTGGGGGGGGAGTTGGGTTGCCCCCCTCGCCCATCCCCCGCTTTTTGGGCATAATTTTTTCATTAATCTCAATAGGACGCGTGTGGTGTAAATGGTTTTATTCCCCTAATACCGCGCTGGAAGGCGAAGGGGGAAGGAAGGAGGATTTCAAAAAATAATGTCTTCATTGTTTTACTGAAGTCTTAATGACAAGGCGTGACAGCCCGCGGGAGCTGCGCGGCCGCGGAGGGCAGTGCGGGGGGCGGCGGAGGAGCCCCCGCATTTCCCTCCCCCGGCTCGCCGCGTCCTCTCCCTCGTCAAACTGAAGGGATATTAATATACCCTCCTGAGGTGTTTACACGCACCCTTCCGCCTCCGCCGCTGAGTGCTTAAGGAACTTCATGACCCGTATGCGGAGAAATTGAATATGCAAATATAGTGCTGGATATATGCAGATTTTTCCTTAAATTTCCCTGACACCCACCCCGCCATCGTAAAATCTTGCTTCCATTTAACAACCTTAAAGACTTTTGCTTTATCAAAATTAAAATCCGATTTATCTGGCTTTTCCGTTTACTTTCCGAAGCTTTCCGTGATTTTCCGGCTTTATTCTTCTCCTCTTTCTTTCTTTTTCTTTCTCTCTTTTTCTTTCCCGCCTGGTGCTAGGCAAGCAATTGATGAAACAAAACAGATTATAAGATTAGCAGCAGGATTTTGTGCATATTAATGATAGGGAAGGGCACCGAATGGGTTTGTAATTGCAGATCTTGCGCTTGGGATTGGGAACTGTAGCCCTGCTACAGCAAAGACCCCCCTGTGAGGTTTTCACATTGGAACTTAGGGGAAAAGTGAAAAAGTAATTACCAGAGCACAACACTGAAATGTTAAAGCACTTATTCTTTCTTTCAGCGTTCTGTTTTAAAGGGGGGAAACGGGCAAAATGGAAAATAAATTACTTTCAAATAAGTAGGTTAGCACCTGAATGCTGGTGCGCATTTTCCCNTCCAGGCTGACTAAATTATGGGCAGCGCTATTAAAACATTATCAGAACTAATGAGAAACAATTACTTAGGAGATGAGCTGGGACGAGCCGGAGCCGGGCACGCGTGTCGTTATCCCCGCAGATTGCGTTAATAAATCATCAGGTGCACGGCAAGGCGGCGGCGAGGCCTGGCGCGGGGCACCGAGAATTAAAGCTATTTTTTTTTTTTTCAAATTCTAGCGATTATTTAGCAAGGCATTTGCTTCTGAACCGACCATCCAAGCAGCAGAAAAGGGGGAAGGGAAGGGGAGGCAGAGAGACCTCGGGAACACAGGGACACTGCGCCTGTAAGGTTTGAAGCAAATATCGCCAGGAAAGCTGTTCAAAGCCTCGGTTGAATATTTAGAGGGATTTTTGGGGGGGGGTTTTGTTTGGTTGGTTTGCGGTTTTTGGTTTTTTTTTTTAAGTCGGGGCTTGAAAGGAAATGATTGCTTTGGTTTCCTCTTCGACTCAAGCATCAAACGGTATTTTAGCAAGGGATGCATTTCACAACCACAAATCCCTTCCAGGAACGGTGTATTCCTTGCCATATCGAGAAGTAACCTGACACTGAATTTTAACTCTTAATAAGAGTTTGTCCTTGTTTTCTTAAACTTCTCCAGCCCCCCTCCTCTGAGTTTACTCTTCCGAAACTCTGGATTTTTGCGTTTCAAACTCATTGCTCCTTTACTGACTTTCCTAATCCTTCTCTCTGGTGATTAACAGCCCAGGATGCCTTAGATTTAATCGCAGCTACTCGTGCGTATTGTTTTAATTCTGTTTTCAACGGAAAATCAATGTATCTGGTGGAAATTAGACTTTGAAAACTTTTTTTGTTTTACGAGCCAATAAAAGGGAGTATCTGCTCCTCGGGCAGTAATTTCTGATTTCGAATTGGAGGGGGAAGGGAGGCCGGGGGTGGGGGGAGAAACCAACTTTGACCGCGTTTCATCCATCCCATCGCGCCAATCCTCTTCTGCCACTTTCCCCTGCCTCAGGTTCAGAGCATGGCAAAGCCCCGAGGCAGAGCTAGTTTATAACAATTATTTTAAAGTGGGAAGAAGGGCATAAAAGCCCGTACGGGCTGTTTTCCCCTGCTGCTGAGGCTGGGGAGCCGCGCACCCCGCGGAGGGGAGCCCCGAGGAGCAGCGCCCGGCGAGGCGCGGGGGGCTGCGGGTCAGTTCGGGGTGCTGGCATCCATCTGCACGAGGTGCCCGCAGACCGGAGGGGTGTCCCTCCCACCCAGGGCCGAGAAGCTGCCAGCAGCGCCCGGTGTGGCAGGAGGAGACCCCTGCAGCACTGCGCACTGCCGCGGGTCCGCCGGGCTGCGGCCGTGAGAGCGGTGCGTGGGGATGGATCCATGGACCGATGAGCGGAGGGCACACCCTGGCCCCGCAGACCCTGGACTGCTGCCAGGAGCCCAGGACACCGAGGAGAAAGGGAAGGAAGGGGAAGAGGAAGGAAGAGGGAAGGAGGAAGAGGTGCTTCAATCATACTCATTACGCTGGCACCAGAACGGTCTCCTCCAGCCACTCTCATGCCCACAGCATCCCCTCAATCGGGACCAGAGTGCCCATGAAAAAGCCACCTTCAGAGTGGTACACACATGCATACCCCAGCCTCTCAGCAATGGTGCTAGCAAGGGACAGTGACAAAATCAGTGCCTTCCATTTCCGTCACACCTTCCCTGCTCCTCACAGTCCCCACTGGGTCTTCTTATCCTATTGGTGCACTGCAAAACTCTCTTCACCTTCTAGCACTGGATGCCCCTCACTCGGAACAGAATGGGGAGCTTTCCTCCTCACACTGGAGTGCAGGGAATGCCATGCAGGGGCAATGTGCTGCATGTGCCCACACTGCAAGTGGGGGAGAAATCAGACAGCCTCACTGTGTTGAGGGTTATTGCTTCCCTAATGAAGTCTGAAGCTCCCAATCTGTGATAGCAAAGTCAATATCACGAAGTGCTGCTCAGAATGTTGTCAGAAATGCAAGAGGCCGTGTTCCTAAAGCTGTTGTAGGTGCCCACTGCCTGCTGGCATCATTTGAAGCTGATCATCCTGTTAAGAATGAGTAGTGAAAAATGCTTATGCTACATTCTTGGGCCTCTGTAATTTAAAGTCTGGCTCCATGTTGCTTTGGCTCTTCTGTTTAGAATTTTATTCCTACTTCTTCTAGTGCTCCTAATGTTACTAAAGCTGTGCTATCAAGCACACACACCACTTAAGAGTTTTCTGAACTGAAGCTTGCTGAAGGTAAAATCCCCTGTTCCTGTGTGAGATGTGCCTGCAATGGCCTAGAATTTATGACAGATATTCATGCTGCTGGGAAGACCTGGTCTAGGCTTCCTGATACCTGACTTCATTTCTGGCTTGCTTTTGCAGTAGTCCCTAGTGTCTTTGCAGGCCTGGTACTCTATAGGATGCCACTAGAAATGTTTCATGTTAACTCTGCATGTCCTGTCCTGGGTGAAAATGCAGCTCAGATATAGTCAGCAGTGCATATATCACTGCAAACCTGACCATCACTGACAGCCTTGCCTACAGATTTGCCACATAGAGGACTGTGCTTGTATGATACAAAATTAAATACTTGCAAGTGAGGGAGAATCCAGTGACAGTGGATATGCAAGGGCTGTCTGATTACATCACTGGTGGTGTGAGAGCACAGGCTGGGGAACAAAATCTCTTCCACCTTCTTCGATCGTCAGCACTTGGGTCACCAGTGAAGAGTTCGTGTTTTACTTTAAACTACTGAAAGAAGGTCCCCCAGGTCTGTGGCACTTGGTGGGAGTGCAGGGAAGACCTGTAGTCTCTTGCCCACAAGATGCCCCAGAGACTGCCCATCTCAGTTTGCCCCACAGCAGTGCTGTGCCTTGACCTCTGCACTCATGTGACTTCTGGGGTACATGTGAAAGCATACCTGCTCTTTTGAAAGAATTCAGGCTCTTTAAACTCCACATCATGACTCTGCTCAGAGACCACTTAAAATATGCAGTAAGTAGAGACATCTACTGCTTTCTTTACAATCAGTTTTGAAAATAACAGCTCCTCCTCAAAGAAAAGGCCACTCCTGTGCTAATGGCAAAATCTCTCCTGGTGCAGTTCTAAGGTTTCGCAAAAAGTTACAAAATCCATTGGCAAACTGGGTTAACTGACTTCACCATATGGATTAATTAGTGTCTAGTATTTTGTTGAATATCAAGGCTATGCCTTAATTTACTGAAAAAGGCACACAGTAAGTTCAGTTATAAAAGGTAAATATGTCTCCACATTGTTCCTATATGAGGCTATTCTTTCTTTAATATTTAACTAGCATTTGTTAAAGTGGGTGTGTGAGGTTAATGCATACAGTGCACATTTACTGTCAAAGCGTAAGGAAATAAGTGTGACTTTGTGCCTAGATTTTCCTAAAGCGCACACATTCCCAAGTATAGTCAGACATAGAAAATTGGAAGGCTGTCCCATTTCACATGGAGGGGAGATGTAAAGACCAGTTCTTGGTTCCTGGCCTCATCACTGACATCAGTTTGTGTCAAGTTTACCAAAAAACCCTGCTGCTGTAACACTCCATTTGAGAGGCAGGGGGGAAAGGATAATAAACTTTTTTTAATTGCTTCCCTAGCTATAAATTAGCATGCATTGGGCTAATTTTTTTTTCCGTGAACAAAAGCACAATTGACAGCAAGGCTTAGGGAAAGTAGGAAGGGAGATCTGAGCCTCCAGGCTCCCCTGCATATTGAACCTAAGCAGGGGGAGGCCTTATCTGTGCCCAGAAGTTGAAGGGCACTGAGAACTACAATAAAACTAGGGATTTTTTATGTTTCACTGTTTTTGCAGCTGCATCTTCCCCCCTCCTGCCCTTCCCCCCATTATTTCATATGAGAACCAAGTATGAAAATAGACACCATGGCTTTCCCTCCTGATACAGCCAATGTGCATAAAACCGGGGCAAAAATCAGCAGAGATCTGAGGTTAGTTATAAATCAGTGTTATGGGAGAAAGCAGAAAATGTTTTTTGCTTCTTCACCATTTTTCATGTCTGTTACCACAGAAGTAAACACAAGGCTGAAGCCCACCAACTGCACTGTGAGTTCAACGTGCTCCTCTTTACATCCCTGAGGCTCCGGATGGCATTTGAAGAGGACCTGGCAGACCACACTGAGTTCTGCCTTTGCAGCTCCCTTTCCATGCATGCCTCGCATTTGGTCTCGGAATATCTGATAAACCATTTCTTCCCATGGCAAAAGCTCATCTAAGGTGATTTTTCTCTGGAGCTGTCTGTGGAAGCCCTTATGCTACTTCTCCTCTGGTGCATCCAGTTACCAACCTGAACAAAGAACCAACTACAAGTAAGAAGTAGATGAGCGTGGACGACAACTTGCAAAGCAAATGTTAACAGAGGCATGGCCTAAAAGATGGGAAAATACTGGTGGAGAGTGGCTGAGAAATGGCTGAGGGATGGGGACAGAGAGGACAATGCATGCCTATTCTCCCGTGCTCTACAGTGGATTCATCCCTCGTTCTCGGCATCCATAGGCATAGGGATAGGCCGAAATAATGTTTAATTTGCAGCAAGGGAAAGTGTGAACATCTGCACTGTTTGTAAAACAAAAAATAATCAAACTGAAGACTAGTGGCACAATGAGATGACAGTTGGACTAGGTGTATCCTGAGGCCTTTTCTAGTCATTTCTTATGCTATAGTAATTCTTTTTAAGTTATAGAATGTACAGAGATGCAAAAAAAAAAAAAACTAGAGAAAGAAGAATCTTAAAAAATGAAAAAGGGAAGAATAGGAAACTTACTTTCCTACCCCTACACATTTTCAAGCTGTGCTTACAATTTAGTTTCCTGCCTAAACATCTACACCAATGAACAGTTTTCCCCTTTGGAAAATAACTTTCCAAAAAGTTCTTTCTTTTCTTCCTTTCTTTCTTTCCTTCTTTCTTTTTCTTTCTTTCTTTCTTCCTTTCTTTCTTTCTTTCTTTCTTTCTTCACTAGTATTTGGAGAGATAAATTCTGTATTTTTGCATGGACCCTCCCTGATTTTCTCAATGTTCTTCTTAACTCAGTGCACCTTTGCCTCAGGGAGCACATTCCGGTGGGCTGGATAACCTAGGATACAGCCTTCTGAGAGCCAGGTACCACATATTCACATGTGGAGATCATCTCTCTCCTGATGTACCTTCCCTTACCATTCCATTATAAGGAGCCATGTGTAAAGGCCCCTCTCCATGAGTGTGTCAAGCCTCCCTCCAACCAGAAATCTCAGTAGATGCTGAAGGTGTGATTGGGCAGTTGTGACTCCCAGGGTGTTTCCTGACAGATACTGATTTAATGTCATGTATCAGTGACAGAGCAGTGAATCCAGGGCACCAGCCCTTTCAAGTTAAAGCACACTCTTCCTATAGCGATTCAGGTTCTGACAATGTTTATATTCTTTAAAATGTGAGCTGTTTCAGTTTGCATCTTACTTTAAAATGAATTTACTCCAGAGGCAATGTCATTTCCAAGAGGTAAATCATTCTTTTCTTATTGTATTATAGAATGGAACATTTGCAAAAGTCATTACAACTCTCACATTTGAATCAATTTCAGACTAATGTCTTGTTATCCAAGGTTGTCAGTTATTTTTTTTGGCATTATAATAGGTGATTTTTAAATTGGTGTGTTCTTCGCTGTTCCTATTAGAATTATATAAAACATCTTGTCTGTAGAGCTGTGAAATGCTTTAAAGGCAACAATTGAAATAACGAGGCATTGTCCAAATTGAAATTTATTTCATCCAAAACAGTGTCCTGAACATCCAGGTGGTAATAAACATTTTTCAACCACATACAATCTGTGAATTGTATTTAGAATTAAATCTCTGCATTAAAATCTGCATTACTGAACCTCCTGCTGGCAGCCACCGTTCTTCTGAAAAGTGACATCTTCTCTGGCACTCGTGGGGTCGGAGTTCTCACACGGATGTTACCAAATGATTTGCTATTACTCTTTGTATATTGGAACTTTAGCCATGTATGCCTAAAAAGTACAAAGGATGCAAGGTGAGTGAGGAATACAGAAGGGGGCCACCTCGGATTTAGTAAGTATAGATGTTTTTGTCCTGACACACAAGGGTGGAAACCATTTTATAAACCTCTATTAAAGTAGCATATTGCTGATGTCACAAATTATGTCATTTTTCAGCAAGCTGTTAGGTAGCAGCAGGGTACTTAGAGGTCCCAATCTGAGTTCACAGCTTGAGGCCTCATCATCCATTGAAGTCAAGGAAATACTCCGGTCCCCTGGCCCTCTGTTTACAAATAATATATCAAGAATCTGGATGCCCACAAATGAACTTTCAGGCACTGAGCTAAAGGAAATATATTTGTGTGTGTACATTTCTGTACATGTATATATATACATAGAATATTTTCATCTATTTGTATATGTGCATGTGTGTGTCTTTGAGTAATGCAACTGAAGTCTGCAGTTTGACATTAGATTTTCTATAAACAAGCTTTTTTCATTATTCCTTGATATATAGAGCTGATTCTTCATGACCAACTTCACACAGAGAGCCCCCACTGAAGTTAGAGATATCCACAACAAAAAGGGGAACAAAGTACTCCCATTTATTTTTCCTTTTAAAAATAGTGAGGGTATAAAAGAGCTCTGATTTAATAAAATGTACATAGGAAGAGATTTATCTATAAAGGAGTTGAGAGGACTGTGCAAAATAAAACAACACAAATGTCTATACATGTACTCATTAGTACAGCAAAACAGCTTGTTGGAAGCTCTCATCATCTAGAATATGTTTTTCCCCCACTAGAAGGGAAGACATTGTGGTTATCTGACAATGCACATGTACTTGGGAGACAACAGCTGACATTAGAAGACATAAAATACATAGTATGTGACCTGAGGTTGTGAAACAGCTGAAGAGAAGGAATTAAATTCCAAGCTAGCGGTGCCAAACTCATCAGTGAGTGCTTTTACCCCTTCTCCCCATGTATTAGTGGGAGCCAAAGATGGAGTGTCAAGGCACAGCTTTGAATTTCCTGACTTTTGCCAGCATGTTAACATCACTCCCCTAGCAAAATGAGGGTCCTGGCAGGAAGATGGATTAGATGGCCAAATATGGCATTTTTATCCCCACACTCTCTCCCTACGCTGATTGCAGTATTTTGCTACTTATTTACTGATGTAGTTGGCTGGAACTTCCTCTACTGGAAATATTACAAGGTTGGATTAGCTTCTCCTCCATAGTATATCTCTGACTTAATTACCACTGTAGCTATCCCCCACTATCTGCACCATAAATGCTGTTGCTTACAGAAACATGATTACAGGATTAGAGTTATTGGGCCCTCGCCCAGATGAACATGGTGACACAGCATAGCACTGGCACCTCTGAAAGCTACTGACCTCAGGCATCTCTACATCAAAGGCCACGGCCACAATCTGAGCCTCATTAGCTTTCAAGGCTGAAGTTACAGGAGTACTACTTCCTCAGCCACTAATGGGAAACACTCTCCTCCATTTGCTGTTGAGGTGTTAAAAGTTCCTCTTAACATCAGTTACTGAGCTACAGCTTCACTGGTATCCCAGTAAAATAAAAATGAATTGTGGAGTGGGAGCTGACTTCAAATTGAAAAGCTATGTTGGACATCCCTTACTCAAGCAGAGGGCAGTCACCAGCACAGGGATACTTTGTGAGGAAGGAATACAGGAGGAGGTGCAGCCCAAATCCCAGACTGGGAGCCATAGGGAAATTCCCACACCTCCTGAAGGGTTTCATATGGTTGTAACCAACTGTTTAATGACTGAGGTATCTGAAGGATGCTCTGGTTTTCATTTGTAGGATGTGATGCAGATGATTATGCAAACAGGGAGAGCTTGGCAGCTAGCTGCAACTCAGAGCACGAGCAGCATTGGGTCCACATTCACCATGAGAAATCAAAGAACTGTGGTGATAACTCCTCTAGCCCCCCGGCTGATCTGCACCTACAAAGGGCAAACCTGGGAGGTAACATTTAATTCCACAGAGTGAAAAGCCTGTCAGAGAGAGAACCACAAGGTGACAAAGCACTGGGTAGGACCAAACTGAATTTTTGCTCCTAGCATACACTTCTTTTGTGGAAATACCTCTTAAATTTTGGTGTACATCAGTTCCTCTTTACACAGCTGGAACATTAGCATTTCCTCTGTCTTGTTTATTTAGATGATGCATTCTGGGACACAGATCACCTCATACCATATTTGTACAGTACTAGCAAAATTATTTGGGGCTTGCAGTCATTACTCTAATTGAAGAAACCAGGTAAGTGTATAGATGATGGAAAAAAAGCCCCAAAGTTTCATGACTCTCTATCCAGGAGGGGGAGGAAATACTTGTCCCATGAAAATACTTGAGAATGGTAGGATGTAGTCCATCACAACAATGAGCACAGAAAAGCAGAAACCGGCTTTGTACAAGAATTAAAAGGCTGAAATACATAATTTTATTAAAAGACCTCAATAAGAATTTTTTAAAAGAGGTAAAAAAAAAAAAGAGAGGAAAGTAGAAGAGAGCTAGGGTTTACACTGAAGGGCTTGCTTTTCTTTCTTCAGTCCAACTAGCCTTCTCTGGTGCTTTGCCTATGGGATTATAATTTCTACTTTTTGAGCTGGTGCTGAATAAAGTGGCTTGCTCATGAGCCTCCTGGCAGGGCCAGCTGGATAAGGTGGGCTGCCAGGGATAAGGCTATGGAATCACCAGGTGGGCCTCCAGAGCTAAGCTGCTCCTTCTCTTCAGGAGGTAGTCTTACCCAGGTCTGAGGAGCTCCTTGTGGCTGGAAGATTTTGCAGGAGATAATAGCAGGCTCACGTGCTGGCTCCAGAGTTTGCTCCAGCTTGCATGTTTGATAAAGCTCAGAAGCTTGCTTTAGCTGGCAAGTTTAACTTAATCTCTTGGGTTCGTTCTGCCCAAAGCATCCTGTTCATGTTATCAGAGCCATTTCAGTTTCCCAAGCTTTGGGCTGGGTTAGGAATTGAGGCATGATTAGAAACTAGAGTAAGAATTCAGGTGATTTTCAGCAAAGCACCTTTTCACCGCAGAGATTTACAAAACAGCATTTATTTCCTAGGAAATTGTCACTGCATTTCCCTTTAAATTAAATTACCAACATCCAAAGGAATAGGAAATGCCTCCTTATGTGTACATTTTTCATGAATTACTGATTCTTTCCAGGCTTTCCCTTTGGAGGGCGGTGACCTCCAGCTCAAGCACTGCAACAGCTCTCTGACCAGTGATGGTTTAAGTATTGCAGCAGCAGCCACTGCTGTTACAGCAGAAATCTAAGCCCTTTGCTTTGCAAACTCGGGAAGTATGTGATGTTAATTAGAAGCACTCATTGCCTTTACTGAGTAAGATCGGGGTGGTGTGTAGGCATAGGTTGACCCAGGGAGAATAAAGAGGGCTTTTCTCCCTGCCAGCACCAGCAGCTGCAGCCCTGTCATTGTACATGACACAGACACAGTTGTTTTCATTTTCATTATTTTAATTATTTTCATTCATAATTTTTGTAATTTTCACAATTTTCTCACTTCTGGACATGGCAGCATGTAAAGCATGGTAGGGTAAGTGGACACAAGAAGGGCTGACAGTGGTAATGGGGTCCAGGTGAGTGTGGCTCTTTAGAGCTGGCATGTTCTTCAGAGGTGATGCAAACCAGTCTTTGGTGTGACTCTTCTATTGTCACTAACAATTATTGCTGTAATGATTTTAAGGTACTCGAGGCTCTGTGGAAGGGTCTAATCTAAAGCCTAGAAAGGTTGACAGGAATTTTGTATTGCAGGGAGCCCAGAAAATACATTTAAAAGATCCAGAACTTAAGATTTCTGAGACTCTCTTTAAAAAGGAAAATAAAATGGGGGAAGAAAGCAGTTTCTTCCTCTAGCTTGCCAGCACACTTTGATGGAAAACAGGGGAGTGATCTCAGGAACACTTGCTCTAGCCTCCTGTTCTTAAGTAGCAGGAAGGCCTGTCAAACCTGTCAAACTCTTTGAGCTCCTGGGGTTTACAGACTTCTCTCAGCTACCCCAAGCAAAACCACAATCCAATAAAGAAGCCTTTTCAGTGAAACCTTCTGCCATTTGCCTGAAGCCAACAAATCACTCATTTAAAAAAATCCAACTATTTCTCATTTGGAAACATCCCTTCCCCCTGTGCTTGCTCTCTCCTGGTAAAGCCCTGAGCAATGGCCTTGCAGCATCAGTTTTTTGCAGAAACCTGCCACCACAGGGTATGTCAGAGCCCAAAATCTGCAGTCTGTACAGAGACCAAAGTCTCATTGGTCCAAAGAGAGCCTGGCTTGAGTAAGGACTGCAGAATTTACCACCTGGCTTCAGTCAGAGTGCAAGGTCAGTGTAGGATGTCTTGCATTCATTCCTGTCCCTTGCCTCTTGGTGGACTTCTCTGAGCTTCTTGGCTCCAGCTAGCTGTCAAGGTGCATGTCCCACACTGTTTGCTGAGAGGTCTAGAAGAGACACCCAGGCTGCCCGGCCTTTTTTCTTCCTTTCACTCCATATATTGCCTCATCCTTTCCCTAAAATGTGCTGTGAAAATGAAAGCTCTCAGATCATCTCCACCATTCCCAGCCTTTGTCTTTGTGCTGCACACACTGGCTGACCATCTCCAAACTCACCTCTGTCCCTGCCCTGCCAGCATATGGCTGATGGGAAGCTTCAGTGCCATAGATCCAAGACTCCAGTTGGCCACAGAATGAATCTCTGCAATTCTCAGAATTACTGCTCTGTTATGGTGTCCAATCCAGTGACAGAAAAAAAAGCCCCCAAAGAAGAGGACAGACACGAAGCAACAGTCATTTTTGGAATCATTATTGGATTTATTAGAATGAAGTTGCAGGGACACATTCTGCCCTGAGTGATCATGGGTTCATCATCTGTTTTTCAACATCATTTTGGGCTTGTCCCAACTGCCATATGTCTTTGGCAATTATTGTGCTAGGTATATGTCAAATCATATTCTGTTTTATACGTGGCAGATCAGAGGACAAGACACCATAATCTTTTCATGTACTTGGTCAAAGTAACAGAATCACACTCAAAGTCTATCATGGCAAAAACAATAACACCATAATAAATTAAACAGTGGTTCCTCCATGGGAGTAAAATGTGGAAACTTCAAGCTGCAATGCATTCACAATATGGAAGATACGCTTTGGCAAGATTTAAGCAATCATCAGTACATTTATCATAAAGGCAGAGGTATAGCAGAAGCAAATCTGTTGACAGCACAGTAAACAATGATACCATAAAGACTGAAGCAAAACTTAAAACATACCCTGAAATACAGGTTTTGGATGCTGGGACTTAGCCTATGCTGTGAGCTGAAATCATGTTTCATTTTACATCTATTCTAACTTAGCATGCAAAAATCCACCCATGACCACCTGATTCAATGCTGAAAAACCCAAACCATATTTAAAGTCTAGTTTTTAAAAGGTATTTATGTGAACCAAAGAGGGTTGTTGTTTTTTTTTCTGTAAGCAGAGAGTCACCTAAAAACTACTCAGCGGAGGTTGCAATTCTCATACTATGTGAAGAAGGAACATGGACAGTACTATACCTGTTGTTCTCCAGAGTGCAAAATATGAAAACAAAATGAAAAGGAGAGAGAACCAATCTAACATACTTCCTTAGGACCTAGAGCTACTGACTCCATAATTAAGGCTCTTCATAGACACAAATAGATATATGACAGAAAACGCAAACTAATCTCCAGTTCATTACCCAAGTGTTCATGAAAAAGGAACTTCTCCATTGCAAAGCAACACATTTCATGATAATATTCATCTACAACAATGAATTTTATCCAGAAGTTGTTCATAGCCCTACATATTAACAAGCACATACAACTACAATACTTGTTAATTTTATAAATGTATTTACATGAAAGATATGAATGCAGCAAGAACAATGAGTAGAAATATTTAAGATGCACTGACAAGGAAAACCTGCCTGTCTTGAAACTCTTTTCCCTTATGCTTCATGCTTTTCTTATGAACAACCATTGCAATTCAGGATGGATAATGGTCACCAAGCCAGGAATCCTATCTCCAAGGGTGTGTGTGCTGGGTACCGAATCAAAAGGATAATGGCAGGCACTGATACTTCCAGTACACTTCTACAGCCTGCTCACCTCCTCCATCTGTAAAGGACAGCAAGATACACCAGTGCGTCACACTGTCTCAGACCCTGCAACAGCAGTCATCTCTATTTTGTACGGGCCAGAGTCCTTATAAAAAGTTCACACAATGAGCAATCAGGATAAATAATCCATTTATCTGGAATCTGAGCAACTAAGATGAGTAGTCACTCAGACACAATCATGTGGAAGTCTGTGCTTTGGGTGTTAAGTCACCCTTTTTAGGATAGCCATGCTTGAAAAGGTATAGGGAAAACTTGGGAAAGGTTTCATAGATCTGATAAACCAAGCAGTGTCCTCAAAACTGTATTTACAAGAAACAACTAGCCAGTACTTTGCCGCAGGTTCATGCACGATGCACTAAAACCAAGGGTTGACACACAAGTGGTTAGGGGAAAGCAGAAAAGACCTAGGGACTGTTCACTTTGTTTAGGCAAGTGTTGACAGGAAACACAAAACCAATGCATGCTCGAGGCAGCCATGTTGGCTTCTGCTACACTGGAAAGAGAAATGTTTGCCACATGAAAGCAGAAAACATTGGCAGAAAAATAACCTTAATGTCCAAATTTGAAAAGGAGTATTACAAGCAGAAAGAAACAAAAAAGAAAAAGAAAAAAAAAGGGAGGGTGGGAAGATGGTATAGCATTCACCTGGACTCTCTGATTTCACCTTCAGGCTCTGATCCTATGAAAGGTATGTTTGAAAGTAATTTGTGAAAGAGAGCCTAAAGGTAACTTCTGAATGCAAGATGGGGGAAAAGCATGTGTATCCATCATCTGTGGGCTGGGACGAGGATGAACAAGTACTTCTCGGAGGAAGGCAGTGCAGCTCTCCCATACCAGCTACCAGCACAGAGACCTGGCTGATGTTATAGAGGTATATGGCTTAGGTACATATGTACCAGGAAAAGGCAGTGGAAGAAGCCCCAGCTCGAACATGCACTCTGCAAATGTTGATCCTTCTACATTTCTCCTGATTTCTACCTTGTAACAGCTTAGGACTCAGGAGAAGGACAAAAAGACATATTTATTTCTAGCCAGTGCCATCAGAGAGTGACAAAACCTTACGAGATGTTTTGTCTCATCTATAGCCTTCCATGCCTGTTGTCATGTGTCTCCTGAGCCTAATGAAAGTCCGCCCTGGATGGTATGTTCTTTGTTATTCTTTCAATTTCCTTGTCTTTTATTTATTTCCCTTGCCTCTAAAGAGCCGTTCAGAGGTCCCATTACTTCCTGCTGGCCAGGGGAGGCTATGAGAACAAATAGTTATACTGGATTAAAATACACACACTACCACAAGAAAAACAGAGGAAAGGGGGCGGGGGACTTGCTTAGTAAAGGGTGGTGGAAGTTGTGGGAGAGCTGCCAGAAATACTGAAGTGGGGTTTTATATCAAGACTTGTTTTAGACATGTACTCCGCAAAGAACACAACATCTGAATTCTTACCATAGTTGTGCTGCAATTTGAACCTGCATATATTCTGTGTTTCCTTTGGATTTTAAATAAAAATGTGTTTGAAATAATGCAAATTATAGTTCTTGGCAGTGTGGATTCTCTTACCCTGGTGGAGGAGCTGGTCACTGTTACAGTAGAAAGAGGAGAGCTCACCCACAGCATCCTTCCCCTCTGCAGCAAAGGTGCTACACTGACCGTCATCTTCAAGGAAGACAACATAATTGCTAAATCGAAGGGCATCATTAGCCCCTCATCTCTAGGGCAAAGAACCCTGTGGTCCCTGCTAGAACCAGGCTACAGCAGATTGTATCTGCTGTATTTGGAAATTTTCCTTTCTATCATCTGTTAAAAAAATTATTAGCAGGTGCTGAAAACTGTGATCTCCAACCTAGAGACCTAGAGCCAAAAGACCAGAGGGGGAAAAGTCAGTTCCTGACAACTGCCTGACTCCGGGGTTGGATAAGCCAGAGAGACAATCTGCTGCTATGGGAGATGCCACATCAGAGGAGGGAAGTGGTAGCACCTCATGTAATTAGTCTTAATTTTATTTTTTTTCCTTTTTGGAAGCTACAAGTGGCAAGGGCCAATTCTGTGCCTCTGTGAAATTGTAAGCCTGGTGATCCTTTCTGGTGCCCTAAAAAAGTTAGACTAGCTTGCAGCTGATCAAAAAAGGTTAGGCTACCTGTGCCCCACCCAGAACAACAAACTCATTTAACATTTGCTGTATAAATGGCACATTGCTTTTTAAGCATATCCCAGTGAACACAGGAGAATAAAATCTTACATGCCATGTAATTATACACACACTCATGTGAAAATGAGCTGATATAAAATAAATATGCATATAGCTATGCCTTTGCCTGTTCCGGCCCTTGGATTATAGCATTGCCAATGTGTTGACATAAAACTGCAGTTTTATGGATTACATCTAAATATGAATGTGTGAAAAGGGATTTTGTTTTGGCTACAGCCCAGTCTCTTAATATAATTATAATTACTATTTTTACTACTACTGCTACTACTACTACCACAGTGAATTGGGAGCCCCCTTGGTTCTACCTATGGTACAAATAACAAGAACGAGCCTGACCTAAAAAACAGGAGAGATGAAAGAGCGACAGATTCAACACGACATCCCCAACAGGGAGTAACAGGACAGGAGGTGGATGTAGGATTCAGCTCTCTTAAATTCCAGTCCTTGGTGTGGTCTGGTCCCTCTCTGACATGACAGGGCTTTCTCAGGGTAGAAAAGAGCAGAGGGAACTATTTTACTGATGCAATGGGGAGCGTGGCTTTTGTTGCAATGTGGCCCCGCACAGTGTTTTGCAGCAGAGATGGTGTTAACCATTGGTGCAGGTTGTACTGTGTGTCTGGGGCTGGTGGCCTTGGTTGTGTCTGGACACTTTCCCTGTGACACTGCAGGCCACTGCGATGGCAGCTGTGTGGTAGAGGCAGCAGCTTGCTTGGGTCACAGACACGCTGAAGAACGTGTGGAAGCAAAAGCCAAGCAAGCGCCTTCTTCTCCCTTTCTTTTTTCACCTGCCAGCCTTTATTACGGCCCTAGCACGACTCACTGTGCTATGCTTCAGCCTGAAAATCAGAAATACATCACCTGTTCACTCCTTGACAGTTTGTCAATATAGAAGAGTTTTTAAAAAAAATCTCTCCAAGGACAAAAAAACACATTTAGAGAGCCGATTTGGCATTTCCCAGATCTCTTGTCACTTTATGGTGGGGTCTGCTGGGTGCTTTTTGAAAAACGCTCTATAAGTGCTGCTTTCTTTCTGACACCAGCCTTGATCATGGGCACACAGTCCATGCAGCCAGAAAGCATCCCCTTCACAGCCATTATACCAATCATGCTTATTCAGAGGCAGATATTTTCTGCCAGCTCTGGGGCTCGAAAAATGAAATAAAATAAAATGAGAGTGCACACTTCCCTCCTCCCCTCCGTGAAAGAAACATTTTGAGAGAAAGGGGCAGAAAACGCAATACGAGCCTACCCAGCAAACGACAGTGGGCTCATGAGGACTAGGAAAGCTGTTTGCCAGGAGGCCAAATGGCTTGCCTGCAGCTCCAGAAAAAGACATGTTATTTGGTGCTGGAAATCATTTAAAGAAAACAAAGGATGACTGCTACATGCCTGCCCATGATCGTCTGGAGCACTGTGCTGTTGTGGGATATTTATGCCAACCAAATGGCAACAAAATACCAGCACGTAGATCAACGCTAGCTGGTTGTACACAGGCATGCCTGCGAGACCAGCCTCCAACAGCTCAGCACACGTTAGCTAACGCATCGAACCCTGAGGAAAGGAGGATGTCGTTCTCATTATCTCCATTTTACAGGTCTGGAAAGGGAGGCTGGGGAGATTTGCCACCAAGGAAGTCTGTCAGAGCTGGGATTAGTGGTTATGGGTCCCAGCTCCCAGCCCCGTGCACAGACCATGTCTCTTGGAGCAGATTTGGGGGAAGATTTTTATTTCTCTGACACAGGAGAGAAAAAAAATACCTTCCGGCTTCCACTAAGGGAATTATTTCTTCCTATCAATGCTGTGTTGATTTGTCTTAAGGGCACCATTAGGATTAGCTGAGTTAGAAATCCATATTGTCAACTAAAATTTAATATCATCCCAAAGAGACCCAAAAGAAGATAGCCTTCCAGAAGCGAGAATAACCAAGTTTGCACAACAGCGATCAGCAACAAGAAGCATAATTTAGAAAACTTGTAAATGATCCTGCTCTGCTTGCTTTCCATGTAGTCACATATATCAAATGATTTGCATGTATACAACAAAAACCCCCACAACTTTGGTCTACACTACCCCCAGATACTGGTCCGTTTCGGACCTTCTCTTTCCAGCTATCCAGTATCAATCCTGCTCTGAAACCCTTCAATGCCAAAAGGAGTGTGAAGATCTCCTACCTCATTACTGCCTTTCAAAGGCAGCCACAATCACAAAAAATAGACCTCGGGGAAGGGGGAGAAAATCTCTGCATGCTTGAGCAGAGCCCCACCTGCCAGTTATCCCCTCTCTTTTGTGCTTTGAAGCATCATCTCACCTCTTACAAGGGAAACAAGTTTGTCATGGAGGGAAATGTGGTTAGTAATTCTGTCTGCGCTTCTCTTGGCTCCTGTGAGATGACGATGCCATGGGCCCAGCACTCCCTCCCGTGCTACAAAAAGAGTCAGTCTTGAACCAGACTGACTCCCTGGCATCCCTGGTTCCTCCCAAGTCACACATTTCCCAAACTGTCCTTTAAAAATGGAGTCCTGGTGGCTGAAGAGATGGTTAGCCAGCAGCAACTGGCCTGTGACAGAAATGCGAATTCATAACGTGGCAACATAGTTTTAGCTCTGAAATGTAGTATGATCTCTGCACTCAAAGACTTGAGTTTTAAATAATCTTTCATCGCAAGATAATGCCCGGTGTTATTTCAGCATTAGTGAAGTTTAGTATGTGATCTGTTCCCAGCCCTTCTCAACTATCAGAGATATTCTCCCAATGCCCTGCTCGTTGCTTTAATGCTGCCTCAGTTAATAACACCTGCTGGAGAGACAGCAGCATCTCTTGGCAAACTAAACGTGCACAGTCTCAGGAGTCAAAATCTGAATATGTATAGAGCATGTAAGTAATCATTAATGCATAGCACGTCCCCTCTGGTCATTGAAATAAATTACTGACATCAACATCACCAAGAAATAAACCAGGTGCCACCTCAATAGTTGAGACCCTATAGGTAAGTGTAAATTATCAGAGTGCTTCAAATTTTCTAAACCTCCTGAAAACAAAGGAATAATCACACTGTGCTGGTTGTAAAGATGTGTGCATGCACATGTACGTCTGTGTTTGTGCATATGCATGTATGCACACCTTAATGTTTGCACACCATCATATTGTGACCCTAATCATTCATTTTAATGGCTGGTGAAGGATTCCTATAGCATCTATATATGGATAGCCAAGTTTTGCACTTCCCATGCCAATTCTTATTGCCACACAGTCTAAAAATTGCTTTTAGAAAAGTGTAATTCTGGTTTTACCTCTGTATTTTAAAAATCATTTTCCCATGTATTATCTCTTCACAGCTTTATACATATACACTTTTATTCTCCAAATGCCTTGGCTAGAATGCTATATCCCTGAACAGAAGTATATTCCCCCCTGCTATTTTTCTGCAGGAGCCTGGTTCATTCAGAAACAAGGAAAAAAATACGAATTATTGTTTTGAAATTCCCAAACGTGCAGAGCTCAGACAAGCCACAGATGCAAATGTGGAAAGCAAATGTAGTGCTGGCATTAGGAAATGTCTGGGTTCACTGTGCTTGTAAGCAAGCACCTTTATTTAGGCATGGTTGTAAGCTGCCATTTTGATATAATCCCTGGTTTTCTGGACTGGGTACACAGAAGCTGGCATGACACATTTACCAGAGTGCCCCATAGTACTCAACCATCAATCAAGCACCTTCTGCCAGCACTGACCTACACTCACTCCCACAGCTGGCAGCCATGGACAGGCCTGCACATCCATGTCACCAGCAGCTCGTGTATCCACCCCTTTTGTCACTGGGGAGCATCAGGGCCCCATGGTAGCATACCAAATGATACTGCTGCCCTCCATGAGTCAGAAGTTCAGTGTTGCCATGGGGAATCCTGAACTGGAAGGTGTCGTGCCACGTCAGAGCATGGGTACAGCCCCAGTGGTGCAAGGGTAGAAGTGGGGTTCTTTTCTCAGGAGGTGAAGGTGGCCCTCCTTGAAGGAGCAGGCAGAGGTGGGACACAAAATGTGCATGTCCCTCTCTCCTGGGGACCAGCAGAGGCTTTCTGCACATCCATTTCAGCAGTCCATCTGGGATGACCAGCTGCCCAACCAGAGGACGGGACACATGTTCCTCCCTACCCCTATCCCTGCTGGCTTATCAGACTCACAGGGGCTTCAGGGAGAGTGAAACCTGAAAGTGATGGTTCTGGCAAGGCAGCAAGTAAAATAGACTTGATCATGATTTGGCCCTATCTTTTCTGACACAAAGAACCATTTTTTTAAACAAAATACTTCACACTGGCACTTTTAATTTGAATAAGATCTAGTAAATGGGTTTTATAAAAGTCTTGGTTCCTCAACAGATAGGCAACTGAGAAAGAGAAGGAGCAATGCCTTGATCCCTAGGAAAGCTGGGACTTTGCTTCTTAAGTGGCAAGGTAATAAAAATAAAGCAAACACTACAAAACAGGCCATTCATTTAAAGCCACACCTGCCATTAAAGGGGACCTTGCTGTCACTCTGTGCCCTGTGCTCTGCACAGTGGTAAGGGGTTGATTGTGTCCTTGGAGAGCTCAGGGGAGAAGGCGGCTGAATGCCAGCAGTATCGCCTCCCTTTCAAGGTTGTTTTTCTTTCCCTTATATCCTGGAAAAAGCCCTGTGGATTTTACTCTCCTAATGAACATGATCTGAGGGTATTTGGGTGAGATCGGTGCCTGCCTGGAAGGGAGGGCTGGGAACCAGGTGTGTGTACGTGCATGTTATCTGTGTCTAGAGGGGGTTTAGCTGCAATTGCAGAAATGGTCTCTATTTGGAGAGAACACAAAGCAGAACTGGAGCAGCCAGGAAGGGGATAGACTCATGCTTTATGGTACCTTACAAAACAATGAAAGTAGCTTTATTTACATGGCTATAAAATGCTGCTAACTCCTTAGCTTGTCACCTCATTACCGTCTTGGGAAACTGGGGCTATTCACCTGCTTCAGTGCCCCATTGGAGGAGCTCAGTGCCCACAGTTCCTTTTTGTATTTTATCTTAAGGCCTTCCCATTTTCCTTGCTTTCTATTTAAGATCAGTCTGGTGCAGGATTGCATGCACCCAGCCCAAAGCTTCCTCTCCAAGCACTGCCTGGCAAGTTCATTCCCTTGGGAAGATCCAGGTGCCACCTGCAAGCATCAAACCCCATAGCTATGCTCCCAGTGGTTGGTGAAGATTAATCTCATTGCTGGGTTATATTTCTCTAGTCCCTGTAGGATGCACTAAATAGCAAATGCATCTGGCATACGAACATTGCCAAAAAGGGAATAGAAACCTAAGTACCAATGAAGTAAAAGTTGATAAAATCTTGCGCAGATTGTCCTGAGCCCTGGGTCAGATTATGGTCCAGCATAAAATAATCCAAGGTTCCCAGGAAGTGCATGATGAACAGTTTCAAGGCAAGCTTTCTTTTTCTCTGTGCTAGAGGAGAGGGGGAAGAAAGGATCCAAGGGCTGTCCCTGACAGTTAGGCACACTTGGGCATGGCTGTTGAAGCCAGCGTCTAGTGCTGCCCTGGCTCGCCACCAGCAAACTTGGAATCTGAAAAACTGCTCTAGGCCAAGCCTGCCTCCCAGTCCTGCAAGAAATGAGAACATAAAAGTCAAAAGGAGGCTCCCCACTGTGCGGGTATCTGGGCTGAGATAGAGTCAAGGCAGCAGGCCGCTGCCTTTGGCCTGCCCTGGCCCTTGGCAAACTGAGACTAGGATTGACACTGTGCCTAAGCTTGGTCTGTGCTGGGTTGGTTTGTATTTGGCTACAGTTTTAAAAGAGGAGTTTTATGTCACCATGGAGAGTCTGCATTTTTGCGGAATTCAAATATTCTTTAATTAGGTGTTGTCTCTTAGTAGAATGAAAAGAGGGGGTTTATTTCATTTTATTTTGCCATTTTAATTTACTTCCATTTCTGTTTAATAACTGGGTAGGGGAATTTTAAAACAGCTGCTGTAAAACATTTGGTAGCACGGCCCCAAACTTTCAAATACTATCTGCAATGCAATTGGTGATGGTGGGTGTCTGGGGAGCCACTTCCAGGTTTGAGATAGTGGAGCGCTGACTGGATTTGTCCTGTTGAACCTTCTTTTCTCACCCATTTCCCATGGGAGACAGCTGTCCTTACAGATGAAAGGGTTGGCTGGGAGAGGGTGCAGCCACCAATAACATGAGCTCCCTGCCAGTGATGAACAGCACCAGCTCCAGAGGCCGAGGGTTGCTAGTCCAGGTGGGCACACCGGAGAGGTGTGAGCTGGGCAGCAAGGGACCAGCAGGACCAAGAGGACGGGCAGAGATGACAGGCATGGGCAGGACACACAAGTGTAGGCAGGCAGAAGCAGGGCGAGGCAGGCACGGGCAGGAACACTCGTGGCCAGGCAGGACGGGCAGCAGGGGCCAGAGCAGGGAGTCGCTCGCCACGGGCACTGCCCACGACACTCTGTGGGGCAGGGTTACCCCGCAACACCCTCCCCGCGGGGCCTCAGGACTGTGCAGCGGCAGCGACCCCCACCCTCGCACCCAAACGGGGTTTAGACTTTAAAACACGCCCGGGCTGAGAGCCTGCCCCCGGTCCCATAAAACTCAGGGCTGCGGGCACGGGCAGGTGCCTCTGTCGCAGGCCACCTCTGCTCCTCGGAGCCGCGCACAGGGAGAGCGCGCACCACGGCTCCAGTCCGGCAATTCAGGCTCTAGGCTGGGGTGGGAGGTTGGGGGGCGTGGAGTCCTTCTTTCTCCCTCCACCCCGAAGCAACTCGTGTCATCCACGGGATCAGAAGTGCTGATTCCCCTGGCCGCAGCCAGCGTTGCCTTCTCCACCTGCACCTCTCCTACCCTGCAAAGCCCATGATAGGTGCCATTTCCAGCCCCACACCCTAAAAACAGCACGCCACAACACGTACCAGCTCCCGCGACTCTGCGTGAGCACTCCCCGCGGACGAAGCTGCCCTGGGGATTTGCGGATTTGGGTGGGGGGTGATGAGGGAGGGGGCGGGTGACACAGAAAACGCCCCTCTAGTAAAACGCCTTCTTCTTAGCGTTTGGGGCTCGGGCTCTGCCCCCGTCTCCCGGCCGGCAAGAAGCGCCCGAGCAGCCTCGCTCGCCACCTCCCCGATGCCACCGAGGGGAAACTCCCATTCACCCCAACCCCGGCGAGAAACCCGCCCCGTTCGGCTTCTCGGGCGGCCGCTTCGGACAGAAGGGGCTGGATATATTCGATGTAGTCGCTTAAGCGCTTTAATACTAAAAATAAGTAGCAATTGAGCAAGTAAAGCACCTCTCTCCCCTCCGACTCCCGGATTATATTTAGAGGCTTTTTCCATGCTATTTCTGTGAATTCGGGAACCTCCTGAAACCCTCAGCACTTGCACGAATCCCGGGGTTCGGGGGGGTGGGTGTGGGGGGTGTTTCGCCCCCCTCCCTTACGCTTCTACCTGCTTCATCACCCGTAGGCGAACGGCCTCGCAGCCGTCCCGGCGGTCCCGCACGGCGGCCCCTGCCCTGCCAGAGGCACCAGCCCCTGGCTTAGGCCCCCCCACGGCCCCAGACGAGATGCCTGCCGGCACGGTGAGGGGTGGATGACATCTGCACCCTCCCCGGCACTCGCCTTGCCTCGGACCCGGGCTCTCGCCGCGAAGAGGGTGAAAATTGAGTGGGCTCCCACCCCCTCAGCCGGAAGGAGCCGGCCCAGGAAGGTACCCGAGGGGCTGTTCGTCCCGTTCTCCTCGGCGGGTTTCCGTGGGGAAGGTCCGGGCCGACAGCGGGGCGAGAGAGCCCCTCTGCAGGTGAACTGCCGAAACGTGGGCAGCGCGTAAGAACCATGAGTGGGGGTATCGCCAGGGCCGAACACGGTACTCTTTCCGTAAAGGGGTACATACAGCCAGACCCGCGCCCCTTGGTTTCTTTTTTCTGTGGGCGCTTGCCCCAGTGACTGGCTAAGCGTGGGGCGCATAAGCCCCGGAGCTCGCGGGTGTGCTGTCGCCTCTAAGGGGACTTCAACTCCTCCCCGATATCCCAGCCTTGCCCTGGCAGGGAAGTTGGCGGGCGGCATACAGACACCCCAAAACAGTCCCCAAACCCCAGCCCGCCTGGAAGGCGCCTTTCTGGGAGCTAGCACAGCCCGAAGAGGGAGGGGGGCTGCAAAGCCCCTCTCCTATGAGGTTAGCTCAGCATCCCTGCCCTTCACCATGCTGGCGGACCCCGCGAAGGGCCTGGCCTGGATGCGCAGCAATTCGCCTACGGCAGCATCTGTGGTGCGAGAAAGGCCTGGGGCTGTCGCCTGGGGGCAGCCGTGGGGCGCCCCACTCGTGGAGCTGCCTCCCCGTGGGAGCCGCGATGGCAAGGCGCTGGCTGCGGGAGTAGCGAGGAGGCCTGGCTCGTTAAGTGGGGGAGTTTATGCTTCTCTCCCCGCTGCTTCCCAGCTCTCCCAACCACGGTCATGTCCAGCCCACGTCCGAGGAGGCTTTCGCTGCCCCTACCCTTTCCTGTTCCGAAGCCCCCCAAACGAAAGCCTCCTTGCTCCCCCCCGAGCGCTGCGTCCCGCTGGTTCCTCTCCCTCCTCCCCAACACTCACGCCCACGCCCTTCCCGGCCGCGGGCAGCCAATTCGCAGCTGCAACCCTTATTTCATGCCCTTCAAGGCACCGAGCCGCTCCCTTTTGTCCTGGCTGCGGATGACCCATTTCCTCCCTTTCCCCCCGTCCGTCCCACCCTCCCGTCCCTCCGCCCTCCTCCTGGCCGCACGCCCCGGGAGCTGTCGCCGCACCGCTCCCGTTTGCGCTCGGCGGGGCTGGCGGCCCGGGGCGGGGGGGAACACGGAGACGGTGAACCGGTGCCTCGTCTGCGCCGTGTTTGTTTTCCTTTCCCCCCTGAACGCTAGATTAAGACGTGAAGATTACACTTTTATTGTGGCGGCCGAATAATACCACGAGTCAACACACACAGCAAACAAAAGTGCTTGTAGTACATGGCCAACCCCGCTGGGAACCGGGCTGTGGGCTGCTGCAAAAATCAAGCTCTTCAGTGCTAATTACAAATAAATGATGATGTGCTCACTAAGTAATTGATTTAATGAAGTTCCTATGAAACTATTAAAACCGGGTAGAGGTCAGGCTGGAGACGCCCCAGAGCGCCCATTGTGGGATGTTTAACTCCGCCAATCTCCTCGGAAAGACATCGGGGCTAATAGGTGAAGTCACAGTTGGGTCGGGCTGACTTTTGCAGCACCGGCACTGGCCTCCCCAAACTTGCCTAGCGGCCCGCACC
>WBMV01004973.1:519699-535693 GCA_013396655.1 Campylorhamphus procurvoides | reverse complement strand
TCTGCAAATTTGCTGAGGTTGCATTGATCCCTTTGTCTATGTAATTAATGAAGCTATTAAAAAACAATACAGATCCCTTTCACTGATGTCCACCAGGACTTTGAGTCATTGATCACTACTGTCTGGATATGACCATCAAACCAATTCCTTACCCACTGAACAGCCCACTCATCAAATCCATATCACTCCACTTTAGAGAGAAGTCTGTTGTCAGGGTCCATGTCAAAGGCAATGCAGAAGTCCAGATAAATGACATCTGTAGCCCTTCCCTTCTCCCCTCATGCAGTCACCCATCATACACAGTCACTGGGTTGGTCAGGCAGGACTTGCCCTTGGAGAAGCCGTGCTGGCTGTCCCGAATCACCTCCCCATGCTCCATGTGCCTTAGCACAGCTTCCTGGAGGATCTGTCCCATGATAATCCCTGGCACAGAGGCACAGCTGACGGTCAGTAGCTCTCAGGGTTCTCTTTTCTACCCTTTTCAAAGATGGGTAAAATGTTTCCCTTTTTCCCAGTTACCTGGGATTTCACCCAACTGCCACTAGATTTCAAATGTCATGGGAAGTGGCTTGGAAACTACATCAACCAACTCCTTCAGGACTCTGGGATATATCTCGTCAGGTCCCATGGACTATGAAGACTTCACCCATGTCCAGTGGGTTACCCAGCCTTTTCTTCATGAATTGCAGTGGTTTCAACCTTCCCCCTGATTGGCATAAGAATAATGTGAGAATCTTGTTCATCTTGATGAACTTTAGCCTTGGATCTAAATTCTGAATGAGATGTGGGGTTATACTTTCTTCTAACAAAATAGTAATGAAAGACTGAGGATGGATCAAAATTTATATATTGTAGTAGGAAAGAAATATAAGCTGTAATGCCAACACATGTTTTATAGTTCATGTGTAAGATTTCAGAGAACACTGAAGATAGAAAGAGAAGTCCAAATGAGAATTAAAGAAATCACTACCAGGCAATATGGCCTGATCAAATAATTTAACTGTCATTTAGTCTTCTCATACAACGTATTTTGTTGCTGATTATACTTACTAGGATCTTTGTATGAATATTAAGGTCACCAAGACCACAAAAGCATTGCAAATGTATCTAAAGAACACCTACACTACATGCCCAATTTTAGTTTTCCTGCCAAATTTTATTAATAATTTTTGGCAACTTCCACATTCTGTTCAATTTTACTTCTCTAATCAAGTTCATAACCTGATATGTGGAATGCACATAACTGCAGATGAAACTGCAGTCCTGTTGTTTATGGTCTGAAGGCTGGGAAAAGATGAGACAGAGAAAAATTGGATTTAGAAGGAGCAGCTCAGGGAGCATAACCAGTCAGAAGGTTCATGTTAATGAATGTTTACTAATTGTAACCAAATAAAATAAATTCTAATAGCAAGCACACAATATACATAAAAATATGTTTATAATATGTAAAAACAATTATTCTTTTTTCTTCTAATCACAGTATTTCAGATTTTTAATAACAGTAAAAAAAATTTCATATTATTAAGTAAACTGTTCACCATAAAATGGCATACATTATACCTTTATAAATAAAATACTAGTTGAGCTGTCCACCTATTTAAAATTCCCAACACCATTTTACTGATGTGTGGAAAGAAATACTAAATGTTTGCAGTTTTAACTTTCTTGTCCATCAGGCCAAGGTCAGGACCTATTTACTAGTGAAATGAAGCAGATGACGGAGCAAGG
The DNA here is from genome assembly GCA_013396655.1 of Campylorhamphus procurvoides. Classification (NCBI taxonomy): domain Eukaryota; kingdom Metazoa; phylum Chordata; class Aves; order Passeriformes; family Dendrocolaptidae; genus Campylorhamphus; species Campylorhamphus procurvoides. Next base: position 533,965 of record WBMV01004973.1, on the reverse strand, counting down.
GAGAAGAGGAGTATTTACAATCTTAATTTCAAGGAATGATGAGAACAATGCTCATGTTTCTGAGAAAGTCTTATAATCATTTTGCTTTTGACGGAACACCAATTTCCTTACTGAAGAGTGGGTACAATTTTAGTAAAAGATGGACAAACTGAATGTGCTGGCAGACTAAAATTTGCTTTCTAAAGTGCTTTTGAACAGAAATGATGACTTTTTCATTATGGTAACGACATAGAGATTTTTGAGTATGTGTAATTACATAAATTTAAGGGATATTGCATTGTAATTAGACATCTATTTAAAATGAAAATTCCTGTAATTTGTTTTTCTGTCAAATCTACTGTCTTGTTTTGATGTTTGCATATGTTATTAAACAGACCAACAACACAAATAAAAATCCTTCTCTGAATACCTTTGCCTTTTCACTGAATAAAGAAAGCAAACCAAAATAATTTCCAGAAGGCTGTAACTAAGCCAAAGAGTGATATATATAAAAGGAAACTTGCTGCAAGAACATAATGGAAAAAGGGAGTTTTATGCATCCAGAACCAGGCTAAAATCTAAGCTGCTTTTCCCAGATACTTTGAGTTAAAAAAAACCCAAAACAAAACAGGAACTGTGTGGTTCATCATTACTTCAGATCTAAAGAACTACCAAGCATGCTAAATAAGACTGAGAGTGAAAATCACTGTAGCATTTAATGAATATAGTCTCATAGTCTCCATGAAAATGGCATCTACCATATGTAGAAAATCAGAAGAGGTTTAAAGTAGGAAATTAATAAATACATTTCATATTCATACCTCTGTGGCTTTCCAGTCAGAGTCTGGAATTCAGGCTTAATTGCTTCTCTTTAACTTTTGCATTTGCTTTTTTTTAACCTTATAGAGATCAAGTACAGAGTAATTTTGGTTTAGACATTTTCAATTTTACGACAGTAATATCATACAGTTTATATTGTACTGGTGGAAGTGAAGGGTAAGTACAGAAGTCAAGAGCAAAAGAAATTATTAATTGCATTGTTTTGCAGATGCAAGCGAATTCAGTTTATTAGTTCATTAAGAACAGAGTTCCATTTAGACAGGGTATGATATCAAAAAATACTGCTAAAGGTATGAAAACACACATGTGCCAACCAAGAAGTAAAATGGGGGAAACTAAACAACAAACTTTAAATCCCTTTAATAATATTGTAAACATATAAAAACATGGTGAAAGAAAAACAATAAATGGAATGATTATTTTGTTCCATACACAAAACACAGGAAAAACTGTTTACTCCAACAGAGGAGGAGCATTAAACACTAAAATACCTGAATCAAATTAGATAAATGAGTTCACTGCACTAATAAGGAAAATCGGATCAGTACGGATTGGGATTTCTCACCTAAGTAAGAGTGCACAGGATTTTTAAGACTGTAACACTGACAGGGGGACTAGGATGATGACAGTGGCTGTGACATACTGTAGGAAACCAAGAAGCCTAAGAGCAAAAAGCAAACAATAATGTAAACCAGGTAAACTCCACAGGGGTGCACTGCTGGGGCAAAAATTTACAATATTATAATGGATTATTTCCGTGAATCCAGTCAGGAAACGAACATGAGGAGGAAAAGCTCTTGAGTTAGTCCTCAGCAAAGTACATGCTCCAAAATGACACGATCCAAATTTATATTAAGAAACTAATCTGCAACTGTGTCCACCATAGTCTTTACTTCATGTGCAACGTAAGCAAAAAATAATTAGTAACCCACCAATCTAGGGGTAAATTCCAAGGGGGGGAAAAAAACAGTGGTCTTGTTAAAAAAAAAAAGGACAAAAAGGAACTTTTAGATCTTAGTGGCTTATTAGTATCATGAAGACTTTTCAGTGGCACCATGAGAGGCTGTCAGAAGAAAACCCAGAAGGAGGCTTCATTACAGACAGTATAATGGAATATTTGTTGCAAATGCATGTGACTGTAGAAGATCTGGAACAGAATAACAAAATGAACTGTTGCAAATTGGCAAAACTAAATGAAAAGTACTCACTAGTTTTGAAGGAACATTCCTTTGAAGTAACTAAATTATTAGTGTAGATGTGCAACCTATCTTAATTTCACCATTTTCCAAGCCAGGTTGCTAGTGTACATGCCTAGGTTCCCCTCCTTTAGCCCTGAATGTAGGCTAAGTAATAATTCTGTTTCCCATACATCTGCAGTCTGACAACGTTGCAAATTAATTCAGTTCACCTTGGGAAAAGCTGCAGAACAGAAGAGCCACAGCACCATAAGATAAGCAAACATTAAATGCCAACAAAACAGATAATTTTATTAAAATGATTCCTGCAGTATCTTAGAAGAATCACAAAACATAAAAAAAAAAGAAACACACTGAACCAATGCCATCCTGAGACTGAGTTATCCCATTCTCTCACAGAGAGAATGCTTTTGCTACTGGTTCAGACCAAATTAATGGACTCTATCAATTTAAGGATAATTTCCAATGAAAATGAGTCTGTGAGTCTATGACTAACACTGTGAATCTTACTTAACTACTAGAATCCATCTAAGAGCATTGTGTTTCCTTTTTGCATTGATAACAAGATTTGAATTGTGTCACCCATAACTAGATTTCTGAGAGGGACCATTTAACAAGTAACTTATACATGTGAAGTAATCCTCAGAATGGAACACAAGGAAGTGAAGATAGATAAAGAAGAACAAAAGAAAATACAAATTTTTTTAATCACGCAGAAGAATGGAAAAAAATATGATAAATATACTTGGACAAACAATAAAGAATTATTCCTTAAAGAAGGCATCAAGATGTCACAATAATAAATAACAAATAATAAATTTGCAAACAACTTATTTTATTAAATATACCTGTTTTTCATACCTGAGGAAAGCAGACAATTTTCTATTTAAATATCTTCCAAAAATAGACATGCTTTTACATAAGGGTTTGGGTTTTTTTCTTTTTTCAAACCCACAGAGCAGTTTGGCTGCATTGTCTCAAAGTGACCCTAATCCTAACCCTCAGCAGGTTTTCTGGTGACACTAAGCCGTATGGTGTGATCAATGCACTGGAGGGAAGGGATGCCATCCAGAGGTGTCATGACAGGCTTCAGAGGGGGGAGCTATGCAATCCTTGTGAAGTTCAACAAGACCAAGTGCAAGGCCCTACTCCTGGGTCAGAGCAGTCCCAAGCATAAGCAGAGAATGGATTGAGAGCAGCCTTGGGGCTGTAAGTGGATGCAGAGTTCAACAGGACCCAGTGACATGTGCTTGCAGCCCAGAAACTCAACCATGTCCTGGGCTGCATTAAAAGAATGATGTTGCCAGCAGGTCAAGAGAGGGTAGTTCTACTGCTCTACTCTGGTCTTTTGGGATTCTGGAGTGCTGCATCCAGCTCTGGGACCTCCAGCACATGGACACAGACCTGCTGGAGCAAGTCCAGAAAAGGCCACAAAGATGACCACAGGGCTGGAGCACCTCTCCTACGAGGAAAGGCTGGGAGCATTGGGATTGTTCATCATGGAGAACAGAAAGCTCCAAGGAGACATTAAAGAAGCCTTCCAGCGCATAAAAGCTAGAGAGGGACTTTTTACATGGTCATACAGTGACAGGACAATTGAGCATGTCTCTAAAGTGAAAGAGTGTAAGTTTATATTAGCCATTAGGGAGAAATTCTTTACAGTGAGGGTGGTGAGGCACTGAACAGGTTGCCTGGAGAAGTTGTGGATGCTCTGTTCCTGAAGCTGCTCAAAGCCAAGTTGGAAGGAGCTTTTAGCAACCTGGTCTAGTAGAAAGTGTCCTTAACCATGAGGGGGGGAGTTGGAACTAGTTGATATTTACAGTCCCTTCCAAACCAAACTATTCTACAATTCTGTGATAAGAAGCTGGACTAGAGGATCGCTGTAGGTCCCTTCCAACTGAACTATTCCTTCAGAGAATTGCACATCTTGAAAAGCAACCCTGTTTAGATTTTCGCCTATGCATTGGCAAATATTTGCAGCTCAACATGGCATTAATGTCCTACTCAATTCCTTTCAAGAAGGTAGTGTACAGGAGAAATCTACTGCAGATGTGCCAATAAAAAGAAAATTTAGAGGGACTGTTTAGATCAGATAAGGAAAGCAAACACATTAACGCTCCCATATGGGCAACCAGAGCTGAACACTACTATGAAAAAATAAAAATGAGTAAAAAAGTGGATTAGAATACTTACTTTAAAAAATCCTGCAGTACAAGTTTCTGGAGTTGTCAAAATGCCAGTGAATAAATGGGGCTTTTAAACAGAACCTTGTTAAGAAAATGTCATGCAGCAAAGTCAGGTACATATGCCAGATTATATTAAAGGTTTATGTGTGACTCACATTGTCAGCAAAACAGGAACTATGTATCTAATATTTGTCACTCCTGCAGACCTAAAACCTGTTCTAACCAGCGTAAGTTTCTGTCTTAGCCAAAACTGAAGTCTGATATTTGAAAGGAGTTTTAAATGGAAAAGCATATGTTTAAGTTGCAGAAGTAGGGTAAATACAGCTTGTTTCTAGAACAGTGTAAAATAAGCAAGTGATGAGTTTTTTTCTTTGGGATTCTGCTGAAGCTTGCCTGTAAGTATATTTTCAGAAAATGTGAAAGTTACTCAGGTTGAAAATTCTTGGAAGGCATTCCAGGGGGACATATGCCCTCTTCATAATGAATGTGCCCTGCTAAACAGTGTGGGACCTATAAAAAAGACCTCATGTCACAGGCTAAGAAATTCAACAGGCTTGAAACCCACAATCCTGGACCCTTAAGAACAAACCAGACACCTGACTAAAGGGACCACCGGATGTCTGTGATTCTGGTTATCCAGACACTACATTGATTTGTTAAATAGGGTGTTCATAACCTTAACTCTTTAATGTTCTATCACCTCAAGAAAAGAGGAATATACTGGGAGAAACATATGACTAAGTGAGGTAACAGCAAGAACCTCTAGTCCCACCTTCACGAGCACCAGGGTATGAGACATGCAAGCTGACTGTGCTTTGTATCTGAGCTCTGCTCAACAACAAGAGAACATGGACAGATTTCATTTCCACTTTGAAAATCACATTAGCAAATGCAATTTTCTTGGTAAGTACAAATGCAGTGGACACTGACAGAAAAAAAATTCCAACTACGTGTACATATACTTGAGATGTAATCTAATGCATGTACTAAGAAAGCAACACACAAAAAACTCACTTCTCAAAGAAAAGCTCTAAAAAACCTGTAAGATTTAGAATGGAATACAATATTATCAGTGTTCTCAAGGACTACCGAAACCAAAGGCATACCTAAACCAGTAATACTGATTTCAGTTCAAATAACAGTACATAAAAAAAACAAACCAAACCAAAAAAACCCAGGAAAAATACAAAGATAACTGAAGGAATTCAGACAGGAATTTTAATATAATGTTAACAATACATGCAAAGGTATAGAAAACATACAAAAGAAAACAAAGTCTTGAAATTTGTTTTAGAACAAATCTCCTTAGAAAGGAGATAACAATATGGGCTTATAAAACAACAAATGATGCAATGAAAATATACTGGGCTGCTATGAATCAGAAACAGTAAATTCCAAAGTGCAAAAATAAATGTTAGAACCTCTTTTTTTCAGCCTTCTCTTGTTTATCAGAGGTGAACATGGAGCTCTTCAAATATCACATATCAGAACTCTTATGACTGTTACTGAACTGTTGCAGGAAACCTAAGTAACATCACTCAATTTCCCAAAAGTCTCTTGCTTTCCTGTATGATACATCCAAGGTTCTGACCACACTCAGAACAGACACAATCGTATCTTATCCCTGACATTGTAACCTGAATTTTACCCAATTTCTTCACTGTACTTGCTCAGGTAGTATCCATCAAATACTGACTTTTCAGGGGACACTGTCAGCTACTTGTGTCACTGTTAATCCGTGGGTCTCTGACTTCTCTTTTCCTTCTATCAGTCACATTGCTCTCCTTTACACAAGAGAACTAAGAAGCAACTTTCACCATTTCTTCATTTTCTCCATTGTGCTCAACTTAGCAAAGTCATTTCATATAAATCAAGCCTCACAAGCAGTGACTTGAAGAACCTAATACGAAATTTTCTTTAGTAAGTGGATTGTTCTGTAAATGCAATAGATTCTTGCCTTTTTCTCTGTAGAATGGTTGCCATCTCCAATCACAGACTGAATATATGAAAAATAAACAGCTTTGATCCAGTGCAGCCATTTCTATGTTGTTGTGCCTGAAAGGACTTAATACCTTCTCTTAAGGAAGCAGAACAGTTTCGTGTTAACAAAAGTATTTAAACTGTGTCTCAGTTTAAATACTAAGCAACAAGCACTGAAATCGTCATCTTCTTGGATATGGGCCTGTTAATATCCTTAAAATGCAGAATTCATAATCCAAATGATCCTCTGTGTATTTTTCTCAGGCTGAAACAGGATGAAGATCATTACATCTGAAAGAATGTAATGTCTCTCAGTGGAAGGATCATCAATATTTACTCAGGTTTTATGAAGATTGCAGACTTGAAATGGAGAGAGCAAAGAATGTTAGCACATTGGTTGAACCCTTTATCCCAATTTTGCTATGAATAATTTCCATTACTAATTTTCTGAATTTGGTTCTATCACTTCTGAAACATCAAACTGAAACACTGGTCCTTTAAATAAAAGTAGTAATGGAAAACATGCATGTTTTGCATTGTTTCACCAAATAATCTGGAAAAATTCACAGCACTTAGCAAGAGATCAAAAAACCCAACAGGCACTAAACACTCCCTTTCTTAAGGAGTTCAAAAATGAAATAATAAGGTAATGTCATGCGTTACTGGCAAGTATCACACAGCTTCCACATTAAGTGATTAAGCCAAACTACTCAGGTTAGTAAATAAAACACCTTCCCTATTTACAGACAGAGGACAGCTGTGAGAGCCACTCTTCACCTTCTCTCAGTGCAGAGCTACAGCATTACAGTTCTGTAGGTCTGCAGCAGCCTCTGTGCTCTCTGAGCTGAGATGTGAACAGGCATGGAAGAAGGCACGCAGCTACTCCTCACTACTTGAAAGTCATTTGTTGTCTCGTGGAAGATGAAGTGAGCCATATTGGGAGCACCCTTAAGCACAGTCTAAGCTTGCATGCTGCTTGCTGGATCACAGCCTCAATATAATATTATTAACTACTGCTGCTGACAGACAACTTGAATTTAAGGAGGACATGAAGTTGAAGACAGTGCTAACAAACTTATAATTGAAGTTTTCGGTTGATTCTCCATCTAAGTTTAAATTGGATTGTAAACTGAAAATCAGTACGTAAACCATACACATGCAAACTAAAACCTCACAGTGAACTGATTTAAAGAATATCCATAGATCTTAAAGCCGAACACTGGTTATTTTTCTATTTGTTTTTTTACTTTTGTGTATAAAACAGATGCAATATAAATACTAATGGAGCAAACAACTGTAAAAATGCAGCCAAATATGCAGAGGAATATAAATACATTGATGCAAATATTTTGCATGATTTTCTATAGAAAAATATGTAGCTAGTTTCAGGAAAATAGGGCAAGCAATTTGCAAAGAATGTGACACTTCTGGTTAGTTGTTAAGAGTAGTGTCCTTGATTCCTGTTAGGATTATCTATCTATTGCTACTTATTGCAGTGACACCAAGATAGGTACTACAAATACGTTCAGTTGCTCACAGATAGGTACTGTGCTGACAGTCTGACGTAAAACTAATGATAAACAATGTATTACTGTACATTGCTTTTTAAAGAAACCATCTGTTGATTAATATACCCACAAAAGCATACGCATTTAATAACCTGAATAAGTGTGTCCAGGGTTGAGTGTTTCACTCATCAAAGCCTGTTCAGAAAGTGATTTACGGCTACTAAGTTACTTTCATGAGAAACTTAACTCTTAAATATGTACATCAGAAGCCTAAAGGTAAATTATAAAATTAAAAAAAATCCAACATACAGATTTTTATGTTTGGGTTATAAACAGTGCATCAAATTCAAAACAGCACAACGCAGTGTGGATATCATACAGTTTTTTCCTATAAACACAAGAACTCACAACAACAATGGAATTATTGTTTCATAACCTACAGGTCCATAATTCACATACAATAAATTTGAGAAGAACATTGGACTAAACTAGAGTTTGGATATTATGCTTTTATTTGTTTGAATTAAAACTACAGTTCTCTCTTCAGCCCTTTGACAACAGCAACCTAAACACCTGAGGTCTTCCACAGCCTCATTTTTTTTCTGGGGTTTCATTGTCCATGTTAACTATATGACAAATGTGAACATTTTGATTTGGTATAACTGTTCTTCTACTTTACAACACTGACAATAGCTATGTAAGATGAAAGAGGAAGAAAAATCAGACATGAGTAGAGTAGTGTAGGTTTAGTTCTGGTTTCCTCCATAATGACATTACAGAATTATATCTGACTTCACAGTAATATGATTCCAAAGACTACTCTTGAATTCACGTCTGAATTTGATCAAATGAATTAAATGTCTGTGGAACAAGGTATTTAGAACGGACAGGCCAAAGTTCCACCAGTAATGTAAAACGGAATAAGAAAATCATATTTGCCAGCATTTCACATGGAAGAAAAGATATCTACTGAACAAGTTGGAATCCCTGGACACATAGTTTAGGGCCATCACAAGTATCTTAGACTTGTTATGCACTCACAGATCACTTGCACAGCACATGCATAGGGGAGATGACATGTCCTGGATTCATCTGACTCCATTAGCTGGGAAAGACTGATCTGCCTCTTTTTCTACAAACGAAACAGGAATGACTGTTGCTGCTATGATTATTGTTTTAGGATTATGGATTATCTCAGAAAGTGGCAGGGTAGTAGGTAACTTGCTGTAATTTACTGGAACACTGTTAAAGTTGGTTTAAAGGAAAAAAGAAGTGGGATTCCACTTATTGTTTTCTACATTAATGGATAACTGGTCAAGGTCATTCGTAGTAGTGAGCTCTAACAGAGGATGGACCAAGAGAAAATAATGACTGAATTATGTACAAAATTAGAAAATATGCAAGGAGGAGAAAAAGATAGAGATGTAGATAATAAATTATGAAAAGTATTCAGCTCTGTACCTGACCTGCAAATTGAAAGTAATAAATTATTAATAAAAGAAGAAATGGGAATGAGAACGTTTTGGGAAGGTACAACACATTTCCTAATCTTCTTGTTTTGCAAATTAATGCTCTGTTACTCTAAGCATATTTGGATCATAGTAGATTTTTCTCTAAAAACCTTAGTCACAGTCTGTTAAACTAACTGCTGCATGTATTATAACAATTTTAATGTTGTTACATGCTTAAATATTTAAGTATTGAATATGCTCTCATCTCTAACTTTCCTGTTGTGCATTTTGCATAGTTAAGAAGTCTGATATTATATTCAACTCAGAGAAGTGGCCAAGTTTTCACTGTTCTCTTGCTTCATTTATTTCCCTCATGTTCTGATAGAAAGGTATTATCAGGAGAGTGCTTCAGAAATGTAGCAATGTAATCAGGTTAATTTCAAATTTTCTATAATGGCTTTAAACATGCTGCAAAATGCCTGAATTCTCTTTAACAAGAAGTATCTTATACACAGCATTTTCTGTAACTTTGATGAAATTGCAAAGACAGTAGTTCTGGGAAAAAACAAATAACCTAGTTATTTTAAAAAAATTATATATAAAAAAGAATGAAATGCAGAAGCACTGGAAAAAAAACCAAAACGATGAGATGGCAGAAAATAATAAAAATTAACAAAACCTGTTCATTTTGGCAGGTTTAGATTAACCTCCAAAGGAAAAAAAACACACTAAGAAAGAAAATATATTGCAAGATAATGTTAGAAATCAAATCACTATCCCAATCACATGTGTGTCATTTGACAGTTTGCTTCAGTTGATCCCTTCTCATTACATGGGACAGTACCACTACTGAAAAAGGTTCATCTGGCATTATCTGCAGATAAACTAACGTTGATTTTTTTTTCTTTTAAATAGGCATGTAACATAAGAGATGCTGAAGAAAGAAAAATATGATGGTGGATACATTATCAATTAAAACTTAGGGCTAATTAAGAAAGATATTAAATCATCTTTGATGTTATGTGACAATATAGAAAAGCACAATAAACTTCAGAGACTCTGCCAAAGCATATAAAATTTAGTTGCTCCTTCACTCATTCTTATTTGTTATGAAGTTTTAACTAATATGTAACATTCTATTTTGCTTTAGAAACAAAAAGTAAAAATACTTCAAAGTTTAAGCTGAAAACAATTAACTTGTAACAGCAATTTAAATAACTTTTTCAACTTCCTATCCCATCCAGCAATTAGGGTTTTCCTCTTTTGTTCATTTACCTCACTTTCATTTGGGTTTTCATTCTTTTTGATACAAAAAGCTGGGATGAAATAATATGTCTATGTTGCAGTGTACTTTAGTGATACATTAGTTATCTCTTACTACTAAAGATGAACACTGTTGGAAACTGTTGACAACCATTCTGCAACTCAGGGTTCTATAAACTTTTTTTCCTATCCCTGAGAAATTAAGATATATTTGTAGTGAAACTTTTTTTGTGGTGAATTTTCAACAAATATAAAAAAGACAGAGTTCATTATACTTCAATTCTCTTCCTCATTTCACAGCTTATAGGAAAACTTTTCTATTTAATTTTATATAAAGATTTTACTTACACAAATGGAGTCTTTTAATCCATGTAACTGGGAAAGGTATTCACTTCTTAGAATAGTCCAGGTCTGATACTTAAAGCAGGCATACTGCATGTATGGTTTCCTCTGTGCATATCTGCCTCACTCCTGAGGGACACCTGCACAGTGAAGAACAGACAGATCTTGATCCCTGATAAGGTCACAGGGACTTAGCTATAATATAGCCTTGCTTAATCCTCATTGGTTTTGCCTACTGAGCACAAGGCTGTTTCCTTGACAACACAGCTGCAGTTACCACAGCATCCAGAGACATATGTGATGTCCAGGTTTAGGGTATATCCCAGATGAAAACCTGTTATTTAATGCTATTTTCAACAGGCTATTGCAGACTGAAAATAAAAGGAGTGAAGATCTTTTCCACACTCTATTTCTTCTATTAATATTAAGCTGTTTATTATTACCTACTTAAAAAGACATTCCCTATATAGGGTTGACACTCCTGAAACTCAGTTCTTGTCTTAGTGAGCACAAAAAGCAAAAGTCACAATAAGAGCAATGGGATGTAAGGGGATTACTGAATGTTTATATAAATTTCTATCAAGTGGGAAATAGAATATTAGAGGAAGAAAAAAAAAAATTGAAAATCTAACAAGCAGCCAATAATGGCTAGCATACGAAGGGAGGGAGCATTAGGGGTCCAAAGTGAAAGGTATGGGAACTAGCTTAAAGGTGGATACAGAAACAAGATGGTGACAAACCATGCACTACAGTAACATTTTACATAAATACTATGGAAGAAGGCTATGTTTTTCAAAGTTAAAAAAACCCCAAAACAATAATTAAGATAAAGTGTGAAATGAGAAAACAAATGTATCAGACCTGTAGCTGAATACGGAAGGTTCTATTTTAGAAATACTCTTCAACAACTAAGAACTTAAACAGTAAATCTAGCCAGATAATTTCTTGTACTCCACCAAAAGCATGCAGTACTACAATGCACAGAATGGATCCTATATAAAATTACTTTATTGGTTTAAACTTATTTAAACAGTGCTGACAGGGTAACTTTCTAGTGGCAGGTTTTTTATGTGACTGTGTATCAACTAACTTAATATGAAGAAACCCCCCGCTGCTAAAAATCCTTTTTTCTGTGTGCACCAGTTAATATAACAGAAATGCACTACGTGTTCATGTGTATTCTAACCCAACTTGCACCAGGTAAATTCAGGACTAGTAACTGGAACTTTATACAAGATGTTCACTGAGAGATGCCTGAGTAATTTTAGTTGACATGAAGCAAGACTGACATTAGGAACGAAGCATAGCTTGACCTCACGGTTAATGGATGTGAACATCTGAGCCTGAGTAGAGCATTGCAATGGACCTTCCAGTAAAAAACACGTAGAGAAGAAGGATTTAATCAATTGACAAGACAGCAGCTTGTTTCTTAGCAACAGGGGTCACCAAGAATACATCACTCCACTCACATGGTTAAATTTGGTTTATTTTCCTTTTCAAATATCTCAAGTGTACAACTCACATGACAAAAAAGGTCAGGTTAGAACAACTATGAATACAGCCTCCCATGATATTGAACTTCCATCTTCAAGAACAGTGGAGATAAAAACGTAAAGAAAATTACTGTGGGGCTTGGGGAAGGAAGGGGTTTGGGAGACCTTTTATTTGGCTTTGTTTAATTAGTTTTGGTTTTAAACTCCCAACAAACAATGATGAAGTGGTCTTTATCTGTCTAGCCCGTATTTGTCACTTTAGCCCTGGGAAGCTGGAAAAACTATGAATTCTCTTGCTTTCAGAAAGAAACCCCTACCTCAAACCAGAATGTATAATCTGACTACAGACTTCATATTAAATAAATAACTAATAAACTGAGACCTTTGAAAGAATGCAGTAAGAGAGACAATACCAATTTTCTTAGATACCAAGATAGTGAAAAGTGTGATGTAGTAGGCCTAGTAACAAAACAACTAATCAAAGAGCATTTGTTGGATACTGTTTGTCCTTTAGTCTCATCATGTGTCACGTTTTTGAGTCTAAAACTCATGTCAACTTGTCAAAACTTAAAATACTGACTATGTAAAATTGTTACTAATTAATTATTTGCTTATTTCAAATAATTCAAATAGTTCTGAGAAAGCCATTATTTACACAGGTGATAATCACACAAAAAGTGCACATTGCAAATATAAGACATTGAAGAGAGTTTAAGTGGCTTTTTTTAAATGACAGGCTGTCTAAAGTATTGCCAAAAAGTATTCAGTCTGTAAAGACTACAAGCAGCTTGCATTACCAGTGCTCTGTGAAATCATTGTTGCAAAATTTTGCACATTTAAAAAATAATGTTAATACACAACAAACCCATTAATTAGCCATATTAAACTGTAATGAAGCCGGACTAGGAGTCTCATCTAGGAATGAGACTTTTTTAAGAAATACAACCACATTTACAAAGACAGCTAATGTTATTAGACAAAGATGTACTCACAGTAAAACCCCAGTTAATTCTTAGACATTTTGAAACAGATGACAGCTGCAAATACAGTTCTATTGACATCATGTGTTTTACATCTGTAACAAATAAAGAAAAGGATTATAGTTAGAAAAGGAAGTCAATTTTTACAATTACCTTAAAACATAGGTAATTAGTTAATTTTCATAACTACTTTTCCATCTGAAAAACACAGAAAGAAATAACTACAAATGCTTAAAAAAGAATAATGAGTGATATGACAAATCTAAACTTAAAATTTTTTTAAAAGAATGACTAATAAATGAACAACAAAGGTTTCAAGTTCATTCCTTTTGGAGGCTAGTACATATTGGGCAAGATAAAAGCAGTCAGGAGGATACAGAGTCTTCTGCAACAGAAGAAGGAATAAGAAAGAGGAAAGACACTAATCGAAAAGAATACAAGCATACTCAAAGTTCATGCTTAACAGCAAGATTCTCACATGCTAGAAAATGCTAACATGCACTCTAGAGGAACCTCAAATTCCTAAGTTCCTAAAATATTCATGTAAGTATGAAGATCAAAATTATGTTAAAATATATTTGTACTAATGTTAATGTATGGAAAAAAATCCAAAGTTACACTAAAAACTAAGTTACAAATAAAATAACATATTTACCACAACTGCTATTTGATTATGGTGAGGCCCTTAAGTGAACGACTTTTCTAGCATGTATGGAGGCACGGTCTACTCAGGATTCCAAATCCATTCCCCTCTTTTTGTCCCAAACAACTTATTTATGTCCTGTCTTTCGATGAGTGAGTTCTACCAGCCTAGGCCACCAAGAAATTCCTCTGAAAATTCTATTACTTGTTTCCTTAAGTTACTATAAATAATAAATAATATTTATAAATANTAAATAATCATACTGTAACACAGATCAGCTGAAATATTCTATTTGCAAGAGAGATTCACTGCTAATCCTGTGTTAACATGAATACTGAACTGAAACTTGTAAGACTTTTTGATTCATACAGAGAATTAAGTGTTTATTTTCTTCTAAGGACTAAG
>WBMV01004973.1:495813-519675 GCA_013396655.1 Campylorhamphus procurvoides | reverse complement strand
TAGGATATATATATATCCTTTATAGGATATATATATATATCCTTTATTTATCCTATATATTTATCCTATATATTTAGGAATTGTTTGATTTCTTTCCTACAAGATCACTTCTTTTCCTGGATCCACCAGTGAACAGATCCTTTCAGACCACTGGAACTTAAACACTGAAACAATAATTTGACAGCTTCAAAAGATTATTTAAACCACACAAGGTTACAGAACTGTGGAACCAGTAAGAATATATTTACTTGTTAAATCTCCAAACATTGTAAAGCCATGAAGTAACAATGCAAAAAAAGTAACAATAAGTAGGCTCGTCTACCTCAGGTTTAGGTTAGCTGAAGTTATTTGTAGAAGTATTATAAATCTAACTAATAGTTTTAGCTGAAAAAGTAATGAAATAAGGTCTAATTTTACATTTTCTTAAAAGCATCTTTTATGTACTAAATGAACTTCAATTGTAAAATTAAATTAAAATTTTCATCATGATTGTCAGGGAATTTAATCCAAACAAAGCATTCTTAAAAACACAGAAAACAGCGTATTTTCCTAGCCTACAAAAGAAAAACCAGACACAAAATGGATAAATGACTTACAGCAGAAGGACTTGTTTCACACTTCTTGTTTCAAAAACTCTGTGTATTCTTGCAGGCTCCTGTATCTGAAAGGAAAGTAAAGCATGGATTAAAAAAAGACCACTCAACACAGACACTAAAATCAGACATAAAATTTTCTATTTCCTAAAAACTGATGTAGCTTTCAGCATTACAGAATGTAATTTTAAATGTAATGATGATAGATTTTTCATTTTGTCATGCTAAGTGATCCCTTTTCAAGTGTGTAGAGGTAATTACCAGAAGTCGAATAGCAAAATGAAACAACCAAATTGCCAGCATCTCTGTGTATCTGTCATACAAATTTTCAATCACTGCAGTTCTAACTTCGATTTTTGTATCATAATTATCCTTCATTACAGCAACTACTTTAAGACATGCAAGTAATTTGCAGTAATCTTAATTGTCTTACAGTAGTAATTCATGTTTAACTACCTGCTTGTCTCTATATTGCCTATTTATACTTTTCCTACATTACAGTATTTTTTGGACTGCAGAGTTAGAAAGATATTTAATAATTTGTCCCTTTTCATCACAGAAATGGAGATTGACAATGCAGTCAGCACATCATGCAAGGCAGCACAGACATCTAGTGATATTTTTTTACCTCACCTTTCTTGCAGTAGATTAACTCATAAAAACAGTGCTGGCAGAGTCTCAAACTCCTCAGCTACAAAATACGCCATTTAAAATTTGTAAAATTTCAGCAGCCTTCTCGATGCAAATGGAGAAATGAAGTTTATGCAAAGTCTTAGACAGTTTGTTTTGTTTTAATGAGTTGCTAAAGCTCTAAGTTAGTAAGTTTTTCTGAAATGATTAATTCTATCAACTGGAAACATAATCACTTGATCTATCACATTTTACAGACTATACAGAATTTTCTGTAGATCATATTTCTTCATTTACATCTAGAAAGAAGAAGTTTTACAAGTTCTAAATGGCATATACCTTTGCTGAAGAGTTTGAGAGTTTCCTGAAACTGTTTTTAAAAGAAAATAATTGTTTATGAAATGAACATATATCAACACAGTGCAACAAATCTATTACATTTTCCTACCAAAAAAATGAGAAAGTTTAAACTGTGTAAAACAGCTTGTATATTTTTTCTCTTTCAGAATTAAATAACACCCAAATAACTAAATTTCCATGCCAGAAAATTTCCACTTACAGCAATTTCAGTGCTGTTAATTTAAAAAAACAAATAGATTTGAGGCTATTAGTTAAGCAGTATTCAGTGTTTTGAAAGCCCAGAAATGGGCTTATTCTTAGGCAGCACATTATTACCTGAATACACTCACAGAATAATTAGTTACAAAAAATGTGATGACAAAGTCTGCCAAAATGATCAACACTGACAGAATGAAAGAACAAAAATACTTCCTTTTCTTTCTTTATGCTAGAAATGTTAAGCAAAAGTAGCTAATAGCTTGACAATTATTTGATAATCACTGGATATGAATTTTCTGGTCAGAAGCTTTCACATCAGTTGCAACCAGAAGTAAGAGAGATCATCAAGAATACAGAATACTTAAAAAGACCATTGAATGAAAAACATAAGTCCATATGAATGATTAAAAAAACCCCAAAACAAGCAGCCCACAAACAGTTTTTTCTATTTTGCTGAAAATAGAAAAAATTCAGCAAATGTGTACCAAACGACTTTTGGCAATCTTGATGTTCTTACTGTCTGTAAAATAGTGATAGAACCAGAAAGAGGTGATCTTCTAACACTACATGTGTTTCCTACTTCAGTCCTCTGAATGTATCAGATAGAGAGGTCATCTCTTCCTAAGCAAAAGAGATAAAACATTTACAACTGGTCATAGCCATCTCATCTGTAAGAAACTGGGTGGGCCAATGTAGTAGGAGATACAGATTCTCAACGTGAGGGAAAAATTAAACTTTAAGGATAGCTAAGAAAAAGAAACTTTTATTACTCCCATAATCTAATCGCAATAGGTATCATAAGGAAATGCATTATTTTCATTGTCACTTTGTATAGGCTGTTCTATTTCAATCTCCACAACAATACAAATCTGTCCTTACCCCCCTTTCTGTTATTGTTGCCCACATCCTTTCACTCTAACTGGCAGACTCCAGCTTCCACATTCTTCCAACTACTAGCAGCACCACCACTCTCTCAAACCAAGTAGATTTCTATTATCCTGTCTTCCTCTTTGTTTCTTGTCCCATGCATGGCTCCCAACCCTAACTTTCTCATTCAATCTGTTACTGATTATAAAATCATCTTCCCAGCTGTGTGGAACCTGCTTTTGAGACACAAATGCTACATTTGTGATGGAAAGTTGCTGAACTTTCACTCTTTTAAGTGGTAGAATGACTCTTTGAACATTAACTTTCATATATGTAATATATGTATTGTACTCTTGTGGCACGGGACCATTTCATCATATTTCTTCTTTAACAGTAAGAAGATGTTCAGCTTTTAGCAGGCCTGAATTTTGGAAAGGTTTGTGGCAATGTCCGAATCAACAGAACTGCACTCCAGAAGACGTAGCTTCCCTATCATAGGGATCATTTTACTGGAATTAGCACTTGGTACCTTGGAGAAAGAAAGGAAAACATTAAGAGAAAACAATACATTAATGAAAAAAAAAAGAAAGAAGGAAAAAATGAGCAAGCTGCTCCTTAAATCTCTGTGAAGGATCATCATCATCACCATCATCATCATCACTTGGCTTCACGAACGAAGATTTGGGAAGGGCTCTACCCACGCTTGCTGCAGACACACTGGTGGCTATAAAGGCCAACGTAAGTCCGATTGCAAAAGGCACAGTGGAAAGTCTCCATCAGCACTGCTGGTGAGGCACGGTTCTTTCTGTGTTGCCTTTTTTCCTCCAGACTGATTCTGCATGTGTTCTCAAAGGAGGCAGCAGTGTTATGGATGGTGTGTCTCCATTTCTCCCGATTGGAGGCCAGAGTGGACTATTGATGGTGGTCAATATGGCCAAGGCTGAGGGATTGTTTCAGGGAGTCCTTGTATCTCCTCTTTGGGCCTCCTCTCTTGCGGCAGCCAGTAGAGAGTCCCCCATAGACCACAATCTTAGGGAGGCAGTGATCCCCCATCCTGGAGACGTGCCCTGCCCAGCACAGCTGCATTTTCAGCAGCATGGCCTCGATGCTGGTGAGCTCTGCCTGTTCAAGGACAGACACATTAGACACATAATCAGACCAGTGGATGTTTAGGATTGTACGAAGGCAGCGCTGATGGAAGCACTCGAGGAATCGCAGGTGGTGGCGGTAAGTGACCCATGATTCAGACCCATATAGGAGAGCAGACAGTACAATGGCTCTGTAGACACTGATCTTGGTGCTTTTTTTCAGGTGTTTATTGCACCAGACTCTTTTATGGAGTTTTCTGAAAGCTCTGTATGCCTTTGCTAACCAGTTGTCTATCTCTTTGTCAATCTTACTACCTGAGGAAATGATGCTTCCCAGATAGCTGAACTGCTGGACTGACTTAAGCTCTGATTCTCCTATGGTGATGTGGGGACAAAATAGCATATTTGCCACCTCTAGTTGTCACACAAAAAAGTATTTAATAATTCATCATAACAACTGGTTAGAACATACCTTGGGACTTCAATTCCCCAGGGAAAGAAAATTTTGACTCAGTCTGGTTTGAGACTGATCACATTAGTCAAACCATGTTATTGTGATGGCTAACAGCCAAGTTTCTGTCCCAATCATACACTTGGAAGGGTAATGATGATTGATCTACTGTGTAATTCACCAACAATCTGTCACTATTTGATTTATCTATTGTGATAATTAGAAATGCAAATAATACTATCTGCAAAGAGCTCGCTCCTGTCTCAAAGATTGTAGAAGCTAGTTCAAAGATAATCAAAGACTGCATGATTACATATGCAAAACTTTTGATAACTGGCTGGTGCAGAAAATCTTTGTTGCATATTTCAAATGACAGATTAAGAAAGATGATGGAAAAGGTGCAGCTGTTTGTTTCATAGGCAAATCTATACTTAAATGCAATTAAGGATTTAAACTAATATTAGTTCTAATATTATCTGCCACAAAGCTTTAGCTCTCTGAAAAGTAATTGTCACTATCTACAGATCACTAGTGATATGATTAACATATCAATAACTGGTACTAAAATTGCCGGAGAGGATTAGTCAAATGATACAATTGTTCCACATTCTCTTTTTGGTTCTGTTGCTACTCCAAGCATATTTAAAGAAGGCAAAAGGAAGGGGCTGAATTTAGGAAGAAAGCTATGGCTACACAAAGTAAACCACATCATATATACCAAAGTCATTGTTGGCTTTAGATACACCTCTTCAGGCTTTCAGAATTTTCAAAATAACTCTGAGCAGCTTCAGTTCAGCATTTAGATGATACTCCAAAAACACTTCTAAGTCGTAAGAGGCATCTGCTCAGGACACAGTGTACCCATACAGATACATCTCTTTAAAATTCAGACCAAATACTTCAGTGATTGAGATCATCATCATGATGCTTTCCTATTTTCAATTTGGTTTTGACTCCACAATTGCAAAGATAACTTCTTCAGGTCACTGAATCTCCTCTGATTCCAAGAACAAATTCTCATCACATACAGGGAACAGTCAGAAGTACAGCAGCGCAACTCCTCTTCCACACAGCCAGACTCAGCTTATCAATGCTCTTTTACCAGCTATGATAAAGTCAGTCTTAATCCTGACCACAGTCTGCAATTTAACTCCCATCCTAGGCAACCAAGTGTTTATAACTAAGCATAACTCACAGCAATTTAGACCTGACCATTACAGTGTCAAGTCATCATCTACTTTGCTCATGTGAATAAGGAGTACGGGCAGTCAATAGAAATTCATTGCATTGACTTATTTTTCTGTATCCAATTATTTACCTTTTCATTGTGGGACTGCATGGCATTGTATGTCTGACAGGAATATTACTTCCAATGACTGGGGGAAGGTGAGCATTGAGGGCAGAAAATGCATTCTGTTTAGTGTTTAAGAAGTACTACTCCTCTTTCATGCTCCTAAGAGGCTAATCCAGTAGTCTTACAGGCATACTATTCCTTATTAATTTAGAAAAGGCTCACTTTTTATGGCTGTGCCTGTAGCAAGGTTTCCTTGATTTAAAAATCATGTACCTTAATTCAAGAAAAACTAATTAACAGACAGCATAAATTACTAGAGAGTTCACATCATCTCTTAGAGCAGGTTATTCTCCTCATAAAGTTAAATTACACAGTACGAAGTCATTTTTTGTATCAGATTACTAAATTAATATATCTAAAAGACAGTAGAAGCCATTATTTCTTTCCCAATATCACTACAATATTAGTACCAAAAACAAGTTGGAAAATAAGCAAAGAAATTTTTATGCCAGTTAAAAAATTTTTCCTTTCCAGTATTATTGCTCTTTCCTCTTTTAGACTAGTGTTAAAGTGAAGATAAAGATTTTCTCCCAGGGCCAAGAAAAGTAATTGAAAGTTGCATGTCAATCCCACTTTCATTTCTTTAAATGTGTGTTTGTAAGTAATGTCTTTCATATGCGGTAAGCAAACACCATTAAGGAAGTGCTGGTGCATTCCCCCCACTGCCTTCCCCTAGAGCCACACTATGATCTCAGAAATGCTCATGAGGCCTCAGCCTTGACAAACAACACCAGGACTAAGTCTCTCTTGAGCTTTTAAAAAAACACCGTCTGCTTCAAGGAACCCGTGCTGTCCAACAGGCTCCTATATTTAACAACCAACCTCAGAAACCCTTTTTTTTTTTTGGCCGGGAACAACATATTTGTAACCAGAGAAAGCTGCTAACCCAAAACTATGGCCAAGATGGAAAATTATTATGACTTAAATCAATTTTCTTACAACCCTAAAAACAGTGGTCCTAAGTGAGACCCGTTTTTTCAGGAGGAATTTTTTCACAGATTTCACAGAAAGGGTTGTTAAACATTGGAACAAGCTGCCCATGGGGGTAGTGGAGTCACCACGCCTGGTGGCGTTTAAGAAATGACTGGATGTGGCACGCAGTGCTATGGTCTAGTTGATAAGGTGGTGATTGGTCAAAGGTTGCACTTGACCTAAGAGATTTTTTGCAACCATAATGACTCTGTGACTCTGCGCTCTCCTGGACCACAACAAGCATTTCCCTCTGACTGGGACTGCTCTCAGAGCCAGTGAACTCTCAAGTTTGCTCGACTTGGAGGATTCCCAGATGGCAATGACAGATCCTGGGCTGATATTCCCATGCCTCGAGCCTCAACCCTTCACTCATTGAGAAGACGCAAAGGCATCCGATGTGAATACTTTGTGAACCTGAAGGGAATTTTTCACAGGTGAATACCTTGTACATACTCATGCAGGTCTTTGTGTGTGTGAATGTGAATAAGCTAAAGCAAATGTACTATGAATGTTGTTCTCATGGACTCTTACGTACTTCAAGTTTGGAAGTTAAGCCTGTAAGAGTTACTGTTGTGTCTATAGTAAATTCTATAGAATCTTTTGTTTGACTGGTTATTGATTAAGTGCTGTTAAGTTTAAGGCTAAACTCTTGGTCAAGTCTGTGGCTAAGTTTGGAAAGTGGTACACTGAATCTTGTGACTCAATGGGAGTGTCTCCCTTATTCCTTTTTATTCTTATCCTTTCCTATCCTTATGCCTTCTCCACTCCTAGCCTCCATGTAGATAATTTTTGGATGATTTTAGTTTTAGATTGATTGATTTTAGGTTCTAGTCCAGTTTTATCTCTGTGTGCTTTAACCATCTAGTAACTAGAGTGATCTTTGACAATAACCTTCGCTGCACTTTCACTTTAATATTAAACCCGCTTTTGCTGATACCTTTGTTGGTGATTCTTTGAGTGACCTTAAAACTCACTTGCGACAGTAAGCCAGTAATGATGAATATTTTCTCACAACTGTAGGGTTCAGATTTATAATGAGATAGCTTAATGTAGAAGGTGTAACACTTTGGATGTATACATGAGTTATATGTGTTTATATAGATACATATACACATAAAAATATATTCACTAAACCTTACTCTGAAATATTGAAAACATTTACACACATGATCTATCAATGTTTAAAAACCCCCCACCACAATGCAAATACACATTTGTCTTGTTTGTCTTTACAATCAGATGACCTCCTTTCAAAATTTAACACTAAGTGTGCAAAAAGGCCCCTATTCTTGCAGAAACCATAGTTCATGTACTTTCCATTACAGATAAGCAAACAAAAAAATAACCAAGTAAAAGCATACAAAAATACATAAAAAACCACATCTATTTCACGATAACATTTAATTTGGCACTTCATCTAAAATTCAAAGGAAATTCAGAAACTTAAGGTAAATACAATAAGTAATTTAACAGCAAAGTACCAGTAAAATTTTCAAGGCTGTATAATGGAAAAATTCTGACTAGAGTGGGATCAAAGTGAGAAGTAGATAATATGAGAGCACTAGACTGATGACACTCATGGTTTGATTTCTTTTAAGAAAACATGTTACAGACTAACTTAAAATCAAAGAATACAGCTTTAAAAGACTGTAAGACCATTTCCACTTCCAAAAATGTAAGACATTTCAGTATGAAATATTCAGAAGACATTCCTGAATTAATAAAAACTTGGCGTTCACTGTATTTAGCAAAAAAAGACAAGGAATTTTGATGAATTTTGCCCAGAGAAGCTGGAAGTATTCAAGGCCAGGTTGGATGGGCTGTTGAGCAACCCAGTGTAGTGAAAGGGATTGGAACGAGATAAGCTTTAAGATTCCTTCCAATCCAAATCATTCTATGACTCCTATGGTTTTATGAAATCCCACCAAATACATTAAAGACCAAAAAGAAGGTTGTTGAGCAAGACTGCCAAAGCAGCAGTCAGGTAGCAGCAAATATGGTCTGTGTTTGGCTACAATTGCTAGTTTAAGCTGTAATATTTTCAGAGTTTGTCCCTCAATTAAATGGTAGACTACATGCACCCTGTTTTTGTAGGGCCAATAGAATAAGTGAATAGCTCAGTCTCTAGCTGTGGACAGCACACATAGTAGTTTGCAAAAAAATTAGTCCCCAGTTATATTAACTGATGAGCTGCTACAAATAAAACATGTTTAAAGTCAAATGCCAAATAAGAAAGAAAAAATAAACTAGAAAATGCAGCTTAATCTTCACCTCACACATGTTCTCAGGCATCATCATCTCTTTTGTTTAAGTCCTATCATACCAATGGATTTCCGAGTTATGGCAACAGAATAAACTAACTGCTAGCAATAACTATAAATTACAACATGTAATTTTCTACTTAATTTAAACAAATAGTCTGTCTATATAAGACACCAAAGAGCCACACCTGTCACAAATAAGATCCAGCATATGTATTATAATGTCAAGTCAGACCGGTTCCTAATGCAGCTGGAATTTTGTTGCAAGGATTACTGTTTTGTGTCCCAGCACTTGATTTTATTTTCTTTGAAAAAGAAGCATAAGATAGATCTACCACAAAGTGAATTAAATAATAAGCAAGCTCTCAACTGGAAAAAAACCCCACAGCCTAAATCCCAGAATTTCATGTTACAACCAACTGTAAATAAAAAATACTAAATTGTGTAAGAGCAGAAATAAAATTGCTCATATATATGAAAAAAAATTCCCAAGTTTACAACCTGAAAGTAGATCTTCAATTTTAATGGTAGAGTACTCTAACCAAAATATTAAAGAAAAATTTAACTACTTAAATAGATTACACCGTATCTCAACAACAAACTACTACGCATCTGTTCTGACCAAGAGCTATAACAGTATAAACAAGTATCTTACGGGGACACAGAAACCATAGTCATGTTAAGCCTCTAAGTGTGTGTGACTGGGATACGGATATGGTAAATGGAGTCATCTTTCCATTAAAATAACTCATCATGGAATCCTTTCTTAGATTTTTAGGGTACCAACATTTTAAGGATTGAGCAGGCAAATATATCAACATTCCTCAGCTATGCAAATAGCCCACACTCTCTTTAATTCTCTTTTCTCTCTCAAAAACCTTTGCTTTCTTATTGCTTATGAATGGACTCTGAATTAAAAGGCATATGCTTCATCTATTTTATAATTCTACTGATCTTTTTGTTCTATACCTTCACACTTAAGATTCTAGTGAAAATGGTGACCTTTTCACCCCCAAAAAAATTAATCAGAACCTCTTCCTCTAATTTGGTGACATTTGGGTTTAATAGCCATTGTTGTATTCTCTGGGAAAGTTGCATTCCTATTCTACAGAACATGTCCTATCCAGAAAAACCACTTTAATGAGAATTGCTTCAAGAATGGTTGTGTAATCTTTATTCAGAACTTGATTATTAATGATTTTATCTTACTGCTTTACATACCTTCTAGCTTGAAGGTGTTGAAATATTTCCAAGCTTTCAATGTGCCAGCAATATAGCATTTATGTGTTTCACATTACATAATAAATGTGTTTATCATACATCAGTAGTTTTTGAGAACACTGTGATAAATCCAAGTTCACTAAGCCATATGATAGCAAATTTCTTTTTATCTTAACAAATTGTAAGTTAGCAAAGAATATGGTCACCTGTTACTTACTCTGATATACCTGCCTTTTTAAGCTGTCAGTAATGACAATACTTCACAAAATCATAAGGATGACATTTCAGCCTGCTAAGCGTAACTTCTTTGATCCCCAAGTTAAACTTTACACATAATATTTTTTCTGTAAATTATTTTTTTTCTGGCTGCAGTATATCAGATTGTTAAAGAGCTGCTGATGGGATTTGCTAAACTTCCTAATCCTAGGAGAAAATTATTTCCCTTAAACTCACACATCACCTTCTTTCTTTTGTAGAGGTATCTTACATATTTAGATTAGGAGTTTTACTTATGTTGCCAAGACCTGATGCAAAAAGTCATCATAATATCACAGAATCAGCAAGGCTGGAAGAGACCTTCAAGATCATCTGGTAAAACTGTCAACCCAGCACCACCATAATCACCCCTAAACTGTACCCTCAAGTGCCATAACCAGATACCTCTAATACAAAACTACGTGGAAAAAGAGTAAGTTTTACAGACTGATAAATATATGTAAGAATTTTTAGTCTTCCGGTATTTCTGAAATATGAAATATACATCAAGAGACAAGGAATCTGAACTGAGTAGAGCAGAAAAAAATCCTTTCTTCAGTGAGGAAATAAGACAACGTCGAAAGATGAGGGATAGCAGGAAGAAATGCAAAGGACAATAGAAGAAAATGAAAGGTGGTAGGAAATAAAGGTAATATGCTTCCTGAGTACTTAAAAACTCACACACTTGTCAATAACATTGACCAGCTTCCAGTCATCTGGGTTCTCCTCAGTGAGCCAGGACTGTTAGTAAATGATGGAGAGTGGCTTGGAGAGCTCTTCTGCCAGCTCCCTCATCCCCCTAGGACGGATCCCATCTGGTCCCATAGACTTGTGAGGATCCAAGTGGCTCAGCAGGTGAGTAACTGCTTCCTCCTGGATTACAGAGGGGCTGTTAGGCTCCCCATCCCAGTCTACCAACCCAGGAGGCCACTTATTCTGAGGACCATCTCTTATATTGCCGAAAACTGAGGCAAAGAAGGTGTTTCCTTATCTTTGGTAACTCTGTTCCCTTCCGTGTCCAACAAAGCACTCCTTTTGCTATTGATGTATTTATAAAAACACCTTCTGTTAACTTTAACTGAAGTGACCAGATTAAGTTCAAAACGTGTTTTTGCCTAATTTTCTTTCTACATGACCTAACTATATTCCTAAACACTTCCTGAGTTGCCTGCCCTTTTCTCCAAAGCCGATAAACTATTTTTTTTCACTAATTTACTGCAAAAGCTCCCTGCCCACCCAGGTCAGTCGTCTTCCCCACCAGCTCACCTTTCAGCACACAGGGACAGCTCCTCCTGCACCTTCAAGAGTTTTCTTTAAGTATGTTCATCCTTCCTGGACCCCTTTGTTTNTTCCCGATTCTGACCCATAAGCACTCAATGTTATTGCCACTGATCTCAAGTTCTACAGAGTCAAAAGACTCCCTAACATACAGAGCCTCCCCTCCACCTCTCCTACCTTGCCCATCTCTTCTGAAGAGCATGAAGCCATCCCCTGCAGCATTCCAGTCATGCCAGTCATCCCATCACATTTCCATGACGATGATCAAATCATTAACAAAAAGAGTTTTCCTACTGCTCTCCTCATTCTTCCCTGNGTTCATTTATCAGCTGCAACAGGAAATTGTCCTCCATACACTCTAGGAATCTCCCAGACTGCATCTTCTCCGCTGTGTTGAGTTCCCAGCAGACATCCAGCATGTTAAAGTCACTCAAAAGAACAAGGGCAATTTTGAAACACCCACCAGCAGCTTGTAGGATAATTCATCACCCTCTTTATCCTGGTTGGGTGGTCTGTAACAGACTCCCACCAGGATGATGGCCTTGTAGGCCTTCCCGATTCTGACCCATAAGCACTCAATGTTATTGCCACTGATCTCAAGTTCTACAGAGTCAAAAGACTCCCTAACATACAGAGCCTCCCCTCCACCTCTCCTACCTTGCCCATCTCTTCTGAAGAGCATGAAGCCATCCCCTGCAGCATTCCAGTCATGCCAGTCATCCCATCACATTTCCATGACGATGATCAAATCATTAACAAAAAGAGTTTTCCTACTGCTCTCCTCATTCGTCCCTGCTACTGCAGGAATTGAAGTGAACAGCACCTGTGCTCCTGTTCCATCAACGGGAAGGATGGAAGTCCTTTTAGTACTAAAAGTCCTTTTTGATTACCCTGATACCTCTTTCATCAATCTCATCACCGCCAACCTGGACTACCAACAGTGAGTAATAATCAGAGGGCTGAATTAGCTCAGGGAATCTTCTGCTAATATCCCTCACTCAGGCCCCACGAAGGTGACAGACTTCCCTATAGGATGGGTCCAGTCAGCACACAGNTTCCTTAAGCTCTGCCACTAAGCAGAGCAAATCATTCACCTGATTGCACCGTATGCAGGTGCCTTTTGCACTGTCCTCTGGTACCAACACCAGGCTCAGACACTCCCTGCAGCCACTGATCTGGACAGCTGCATCCTTGGGGGGTTCTGTCTGGGTTAGTGCACTCCAGCAGCAATGGTGTTTTGACAGCTGTTGCTGGATGTAGTTGAGAAAAAAAAAAGAAAATAAACAAGCAAACAAAAAACCCCAAAGAAACAAACAAATAAAGAACCACCACACCAAACAAACCACACACACCTACCACACAACCCACCAGCAAGAGACAGGAGAGTGGCTGTGCCCATCCTGCTTGCCCTGCCTGTGCGTTGCCTGCTCCAGGTTGCCACAATCCATGGAGGTTCTTTAAGCCCCTGCAAATCAGCCCGGCAACATCCCTTGCCCATCTGGTTGGCTCCCAAAAGTAGCCAAACCCAGGTGGGGAGCACTGGGTCAGCTCCCTTCAGTTAGGGTCCAGAATGGAACTTCTCACAGAAGCACAGGTTTTTTACTGTTTTTACAGGGGTTTTTACTATTTTTATTTTTAGGAATTTTGCTCTTCCCCCCAACAGGGTTCAAATTGTTATTCTATTTATTTCCCACATATTATTCCAGAGAATTACAATTACAGCATTAAGCATATAAATGGAATATATATGGAATACACACTATATCTAGGTATCTAAAATAGAAGGATAAATGAGCTTTGCAAAAAGAATAATATGATATAATATCTACAGTTCTCTTAAGAACTTCTTGATCCATACAAGGACTATGCACGCAAACGAAGAAATTAAATAATTTAGAATTTTGCCCTATCTCCCTCTCTGTTTCTCCCTTTTTATGTTTCAATTCTCAAAACAACCTCAGAAACTGAGACAAGTCTTTCAACTACATGAAAATAGTCAGAGACAATTAGATAACAATTTTAAGACACAAATAAGACAGGTTCAGCATCACATTTTGGTAAGGAGGATAACTGTACCTTTCTCATCAGGGTAACTGTAAATATCTTCTGATAGGATTAATTTCTGAACAGGTCAAATATGGATCACCATTAGAAGTCAGCATACATTTCTGAATGGTATGTTTACAGGTTATGGCCAGTACACCTTAGCCCAGGCTGTTACACAGTGAAGGGGCAAGAGAATTCTCAACAGATTTAGCATTATCATTGTGTCTTACTTCTCTTCCATATGTATTTTACTGAAGATGACTGAAGACACATTTGGATTAAACCCAAAACATCTCTCAACTCCCAAGGGTTTTTTTCTTTAAGTAACATACACACCTTCAAATATCTCTTGCTGAGGCAAACTGCAACTATATAGATTTATGTAAGATTTGACATCTCCATTTTTTAGTAATTACATAATTTATGCTTCCATGATTTGTCCTGAATTTCCTGTAGTTTATCACCTTGCAAAAAATGTTTTTTATTACTTGTCACATTCCACATTACAGTTTATGGCATTATAAACCACGGCTGAACCACACCTGCATGCTGTGAATCCTGTAAGGGAACCTCCCTGAAAAAGGGTGATCAACAATAAAGTCCTCTTCACTAATGAGGATCACAGACATCACAGGCAAACATAAGCTATAAAGATGAAGCAAAAAAAAAACCCTAAACATATTTTAAAAATTGTGTCATACAGAGACATAGTATGGACAGATTATAATAAATAACAAAGTACAACAAAATGTAAGGATTACTGAAAAACTACATCTCTAGCAGCTGCTGTTCTACATGCTGGCATCTTATAGGCAGGATGGAAATACCTACTTTAATCTTTCAAATAAGGTTGTAAGCAGTAGCTCACAAATACTAAGTGACGGGGACAATGGAAACGAATTCTCTATCAAAAATTATCATGAGGAAAGCAATGTTACTGCCTCTATTTCCCAAAAAGTGAGCCAGAGATATTAAAAACCACTATACTCATTCTCTTCCTTTTGCACAAACAAGATCATGTATGACACCTTCAAAACACACATAGGACCGGCCAGGAGAACAAAATAGAACAGAAAAGAACGTTTCAGTTGGAAGAGACCCAAAAATTTTTTTAAGAAGCTGTATTGGAATAATTATTCACATTTTAACAATGTCATACCGGAAGAAACACATTATTAAATCAGTGGCTAACATTTAAAATTCAGGGGGAAAAGGTAATTATTATATTTTCATTAAAATAAGTAACTTTATGGGAAAGAAACTACATTGTATTTGTCTTGAAACACTGAATATTTTGTTTGCAAAAGAGCTTTCAAAATCACTGCATGTTTAAAAAAAATTAAAAACATATACACATGTGGTTGCACACCCATATACAATCTACATATAATTTTTCTTATCAATCTTCATTTACTTGTATTTTGGTTTATGTTTGCCATTTTATATCTGGTTCTTCTCTGGCCATGGAACTGAAACTGTTAAAAACATTAATTAACAGTGATTGTTGAACAGAGGTTCCCTAGGCAGCTAATCACAAGAAGCACTTGTGTAACTCCAGAAACAGAATTATATGAATCTTAGGTTCCATGGATCATATTATTTGTTATAATATCAAATTTTGTTTACATGGCCTATACTGATAACGAGATTAATTTGATGCCTTAAAGTCTGTCTGGTTTTTTGTTTAAAATTAAAACTATTTTTCTGTGTTTTACCTGGCCCATTCAATGCATTAAACTGTCAAAAACAAACATACAAACAAACTAGAAAAAAAAGAAAAATCATACCAAAAGACAGGATTTCTTTGACTTAAAATAACTGAAAATGCACTAGCCTTTTAGAGGCATGGACCTTTTCTTACTCCAAATACAATGATGAAGAATTATACCCTCATACAAACAAAAAACATACGCCTAAACCTTAGAAAAACACCCTTCTCTAAATGGAAGACAGGGACTACTCTGTTTCTATAAGATTCTTCTGATGTGTGAAGAATATATTGATTATGTATCTGCAGCTTTAGTGAACAAATTTTCCACTGCTATCCAGTGGAAAACTGACCAAAAGATAGATTAAGTCGACTTCATTTACATATTTTATTAATTACCATGCAGGAGAATTCTTGTCACAGAAAATGTGATAATTTTAATTTTTAAAATGAAAAATAATTTATTAAATGGAACAGCAAGAATTTTATTCGAGGTTATAGTAAATCTTCAAAACCTCTACTGAACAGAATTTCAAACAAAGAAGAAATTCTGCTGGAGATTTACCAGCGTTTGTATAAGAAAATCCCAAATATCAGTAGATACTCACTATTATAACTGCAGTTAAAACAACTGTTTTCAATACTACAACCTGAACATCTGTATCTGTTATTTTAAAAGAGAAGTAGCAGTATGGTGAGAGGTAAAAGAGGATAGAGGGCAGAATGAGCTTTACTGTCAGAAAGCACCAGCGAAAGGAAGAAAGAGTAACCTCCTTTTTGACACCAAAGAGCGGTCTATTGAATGCATACCCAGAAAAATGCTACTTCAAATTCAGAAGAGGCAGGAAGAAAACAGTGCATTCCGGGTATTGTCCATGATTCATTCTGACAAATGCTGCTAAAAAGAACTTGTAATTGATACAATTTGTTTGGGAACATTCATTCTGCTTAAAAAGATAAACACACTGGCAAACTAGCTGAGCCCCAGGTGAGAAAACAGTTTTGAAACCCAAGGGTAAAAACAAGATGTGTCAGACTTTGAACATAAATTGACTAAGAAAAATTAGAACTTATAACATATGTTCAGAAAAAGGCACAATATACACATAAACACAGGCATAATTATGCAGATTTGAGAATATATGATCAATGTTTTCCCAAGGTGCTTAGGAAACAGATATTCTGTCTAATTATAACAGTTTTTTAAAGCTGGCATATTCATCAGCTGGTCTAGTGTATACCTGACAGCTCAGTTACTATTTTCATGGGTCTTAAATTTAAATCTCATTTATACAACATTTCTCTGGGATTAAGCAGGACATCTACCATCCCTCTAGGGAAGGAATATGACATAACACATAATTCAGGATTAATATAAATTTTTTCAAAACAAAATGTACCTATGAATCTTAGTAGGACAGAAGAATTAGGGCATTAGATGAAGAGGAAAAGACACATCATCAAATGTGAAGACTTGAGGAATACAAGGAAGGAAATAAATGGAAATATATGGGTAAGAATAATTCTGGTTGCAGGAGAGAATAAGAACCAGCAGAGCAAAAGAGCTGGAAATGGGAATAAGTGGTAAAAGAGCTGGAGAAAATCAGAGGCAGTGTAACATTATTTTAAAGTCTTACTCCTAGTTTGAACACAGAATGTTCTGTATGTTACGTGATTTGAAGTGATTCAACAGTAAGGCATTCAATGCTTCACCATACCAGTCCTTAAGT
The DNA here is from genome assembly GCA_013396655.1 of Campylorhamphus procurvoides. Taxonomy (NCBI): domain Eukaryota; kingdom Metazoa; phylum Chordata; class Aves; order Passeriformes; family Dendrocolaptidae; genus Campylorhamphus; species Campylorhamphus procurvoides. The sequence continues at coordinate 502,663 of WBMV01004973.1, read as the reverse complement.
TATAATTTCTTTAAAATGCTTACTTGTGCCACAGTTTAAAGCATGTACAGCTGGATGGCTTTTGTTTGCATCTTTCACTAGGGCCTGTGTTCAGTCATTCTGAATTAAATTAAATTTTTTAACAGAATTTCACTTACTTTAAAGCAGGCTGTTTCTTCCTGTTTGAATCTTTGAGTCAAGAGTGAATGCAATTGAAAAAGAAAATGCTTATGAATAATTCAACAATTTTTTTAAACAAAATTGTATTTTGGTAGTGATTAGACAGAAGCACAGTACTATCCCTATCATTATCAGCAACATTATTACACTCCAGAAGAAAAGAAAATATCCATTGGATCAAGAAGAAAGGAAAACATCCACCTGCAATCAGCCTAAGAACAAATTTATTATGGCATAAGGGTAGAAATGAGCAATTTGAAAGATAAATCATTATTGTAGAAAAGAAGTTATAGTCTGTGTACTAGCATTATCATGCCATGATGTGACATTAATTTACTGTTAAAAGACGCAAATCGGCATGTTAGCCCACAGTCTCTCCTTTGCAGAGCTACATCAACATCACTTTAATTTTAACAATTTACATGATCACATTTACCCTAATTAGCTAAGTACTGTGGATTAAAGAACAATAGTGAAAGCCTGATGTTCTACCAGGAACACTTCCAACGTACAGCATGCCTGACCAATGTTCTCATTCAACATAATGAGAAAGAACAACTATCCAAGGCTTTTAAGCGCTGGCATTTGTTGCAAGTCTGCTAGCCAAATTCCAGATCACTTAGTAACATTATGCTTAGTTGCATTCTTTCTCTGCTCCAAAACAGACACATTATTCTGAAGTTTACACTCTAAAAACATAATTGAACAGAATTGTTAGCACATAATAGCTGCACTATTTCTAAAAAAAAAAATGCAGTTGCATTCCAGCAGCATACAAAAGGATTCTAGTTACCTTACATGAGTTCTTTCATAATGTTAGGCAAAAGCTACAGTGAAAAATATCTAAGACAAATAGTGCAGTTAATGAGCATTTATTGAATGATAAAGATAATAACTGATGAGGCTTTGTGAGTACTTCAAATAATACTCAAAATATTTCAGACCATTGTATATAAAGAGTCCAACCATATAATTACATACTCACCATTTGTAGCTGTCTAGAAAAATCTGATTTATTAACTTGATTTGTACATTGCAGAAACACTATGCCATAATCTGAGTCAAACTGTGAATGACAAAAATGAACCATCTAAACTTTACTTACTACTTAGCGGCCTTCTTTTTTATTTAACAGCCAGATGAATAGAACTTTCATCCCTTTACACCAAGCATGAAACCATTCTGTGCATAAAGAAGTGACTAGAAGAAAAAAAGCTTAGTCCTGTTTTACGACACAGATATGTGTGTAGATGCCGGCAAATATTGGATCGACTAAACCCATCCTTTGACAGTATGTTTTACATAAAGTTACCTAAGGTAAACGGTGAGTCAGAATTTCAAAGCTCTGTTCAAGCTGTAGAACTAAGGCAGTTTTTGTCATATTGATCCCCTTTGTTCCATCCCTGACAGAACCCACTTCTTGGCTACCTATCTGTACCAGTCACATTCCTTGATTTATCTTTATTCAATTCCAGTCTCTAGCCTTGAACTTCTTTTATGCCTTGCCTACTGCTTTCCTAATTACTCCTACTATCCCACTAAGGAATCATGGAATACTTCACCCAGAATCTCCAACTTTCTGACAGAAAAAACTACTATACAGGAAGGAAAGTGGTAATAAACCCCAAAATAAACTATTAAGAAGAATGAGATGCACAGAATGGGTAATCAAATTCAGTGGCATCACAGCAACATCTTCAAAATAAAAATGTCCTTAATTCCTCATTTCTTTGTTTCACACTCTTACTTAAAGCTGTATCTACATGCCAGTCTCTGTTTTTCCCATAGTTTGCTGTGTCCTTAAGACATGTATGTATTCATTATTTGGGGAGGTTCTAATGAGCTCTCTACTTCCTTTTATTCTGCCTATGGGAATTTTCAATCAGGCAGTTTGGTTTTTTATTTCGATCATTTACACTCAGCTTTTACTGTTTTGGTCCTTTCTGTATAAAGTGTCCCTTTGCTCTTGAAATGGTTAAGAAACACTGCCTACCTTAAAGGTACAGAATCTCTTCAAAAACTTTCAATTAAAGTCAGTAATCAATGGAAGGCAGTAACGTGTTTAAAGAAAACCCAAAAAACAACTAAACCCAAACCCAACCAACCAAACATAAACCAACACAAAACCAAAAAACCCCTCTGCTTTACTAAGTCCTTAAATAGTCTTACAGCAGCAATATTCAAATGTTATTCAATATCATATACTACTACCCACTGTAGTGAATCGTAATTCCTGACAAATGCACCACTCTAGACACTGAATTCTCCCTTGAAGCTCAAAAATCCTTCAGACCTTGCTTTAAATGTGTACTTGCTATAACTGAACTAAATGGAACCACATTGGCTCAGATACTACAAGAGAGTTATGGATCTCACTTAAGAAGATTAAATTATCTCCTTCCTTACTTGGCTACCAGCATGGGAAAGATTTAAAACATCAGTCAGCCATAACACTACACTTGTTCCTCACACTGGAAACATCTTGTCTCTTCATAGTGCCCAAATGTCTCTATATTTCTCTTGCCTTAATCTTGCCCAGTAACTTATTGAGATTTACTCAAGCTGAATCTACATACTAATAATCCACTTTGCAGTATAGAAAACAATGTACCCAGTTATAGTATTTTCCTGCACACAGCATACCTGTAATTTTCCAGGCTGCATCATACATTCTCATTGGTATTTGAACATAGGTGACACACGTGCATGCAATATAAAGACATTATTTAAGCAGTAACTGCAGACCTTGCATGTATACTGTACATAGCCACATTAGCATTGCCAATCTGTGTTTTACAACTACTTAGAGTGGGGGAATTTTTTTAAAGGACTGGTACAGCAGACTCACACCCTAGCATTCTTTCTGCAGGTCATAAAAAGAGCTAAACAAGCCATATTAACCACAGTTCTCCAGAGATACAACCCCACAACCAGTATGGAGAGAAAACAAAGATAGGCAGTAAAGGTTAATATATCTATTATAAAGCTATTGGAAGCAAGATAGCACTTGAAGTATCACTTCAACCCGCAAATTAGATGACTAATACTCCTGTTTAACAGAAGAGCTGAAAAAGATGAGCAGAGGATGCAGCTTCAAAATACACAAAACAATGTGCTTCTTCACATAATGAAAGGTAATCTAATTTGTTCATATAAATCCAGATTAAATTATGGAATCCCTTACCACAGACCGCTGCCAATATTAAACTTTTACAAAGATTCAGAATTGTCTGTATGTGCTCACAGAAGGAAAAGTTAGTTGTACTAGCTTATGTAGATCTAGCAAGTCCTTTACCACAATCAGTGGTGGCAGCAAGAACGTTCTATATGGCAACACAGTATACTCTAACAAGTTTCAGTATGTGATTTACCCTCATTTCTTCTCCAGGATTTGTTACTGATCATTGCCAGAGACCAGAGAATGAACCAGACAACCATGAGCTCTGAATCAATGTAACTGTAGTCTTGTGGCAACAGAGGAACCCAAGGCAGAAGCCAGGGCAGGCTTCCAGAATGGTGCTGTTCTAAGAGCCAGTATGGGCAATGGAGCTGAAAGGTGCACCAAGCAAGCGGCTGTGGAAACGTGGGGTAAGCACAAACCTCAAGATCATGATTTTTTGTTTAGAGTTTGAACTTTTTTGTCCTTGGTACAGACATGAGGACCCAGAGGTGAACAGGGCAGAGTCTGTGAAGGATGAATATAGCCTAAACTAAGTTTCAAAGAGGACATGATCATTTGATCATGTCAGAGTGGATAAGTAACATTAAGTAAAACGAATAATCAAACTAAAGAAGGAAAAGTGAAAAGAAGCCCTAGGAGGAAAGAAGGCTATTAAGCCTCATCATAACTTAACAGGAGAGAGGGAAGACAAGCAAACCACGTAAACCACAAAATCACAAAAATTAAGTATATTTATAAACAGTCTTGTTTATACAGCAACAAATTCGGGTGCAAAAAAAGGAAACTCCTGAACCCACACATTCTTTAATTATTCTGTACCAGTTTAGTGCTATTACTGTCTTCACAGCTTCCATTTAAATGGAATTCAAGAATTCAGGTACTGCCGCATTTGACTTTTCTTAATCTTCTTTGTATTAAGTTGTAAATAATTCCTTCTAATTAACTTCCCCTTCCATTTATTACCTTGAACATTTTGAAGAATTTTGATTGTCTTGTGTGATAAACAATGAAGTTTACTGATATTCCTCTTTAAAACTGGATTTTGCCCTCTTGTTCTTCATAATACCACCATGTGCACATGTTATTTAAAATTAAAGTCCATAAAATCTGTAGACTTGATTACATTATAAGACTTTTTTTGTCTTCTTCATATATGCAGTTTCTTTCAGGAGGGCAAAAGGAATGAAATGTAACAGATAATCCCAGACACTTTAATTTCTGTGCTTATCAGATTGCTGTCTGATGGCTTCTCTTCCTTAGACTATTATAAATTCAGCCTGCAGACAATCGTCTCCTCTTTCAAAGCAAGTCCACAGGAAGATGTATGAAGTTTAAAATAAAGACAGTGTTTTAGGGGGAAAATTCATATGCATTCCACAACCCAGAAACACTATCTAAAATCCTGGGAAAAATCAGTTTGAAATGTCCAGGATATTCCAACTGGCATTCCTAGGAAAATTAAAGTAAAAGTAAGAGTAAAAGAAGTAAAATACTAAGAGAATACAGAACACACCCATTTGAAAATCCTGGTGTTTTTCAGCAAGGGTAGAATTAGGGAAACACTTACCTTATTTGTTGTTTTCTAGAATTTTCCTTTAAATGCTGTCTGGACTCAGCTTTCGCAGTGCAGAACACAGACATCTTCCAAGTTCTTAAATTCAGAAATGAAGTAAAATTTGATTAATATATTATTCTATCACTACCCAGAATTCTGAAAGTTGCATTAATGTTACGAGCTAAGACAGATTTAAATGCAAACCACTATTGAATTTAAATATGAAATTTCACATCTTTCTCATAATTCTAGCTTATCTGAGTAAGATTTGATTATGTCATCTCAGCCAATAGAAGAACTCATGTTATTTTTAAACAAAACTGGGTGTTTAAAAATTCACTGAATATGATAATGAACTTGAAGGAACATAAGAAAAAAAATCTAGAGATACAGGAAGTACCAGCTTTTCAAAGTCAGAGGTGATATGAAAAGAAGTTCTATACTTAATATAAATTGTTTCTGCTTTGCATGTTTTAAATCAACATAAACTTCTGTTAATGACTACTTGCAGCAACATTGAACTATATATAAACATAAATACATATACCTTGCTTTCTGGAGCTAAGGGACAAATTCCATGAGAAAGCTACAATACATTTGTTGCACCCGGACATACCAGAAAAACACTCTGTAGATATACCCACTACTAATGGGGGTAGTATTACTACCTTCACACTACTACTACCACTTTCATCCTACTGTGAAATAGTGTCATAAAAATATTAAAACTTTAAGGTTTTTTTTCTCCCCCTATTTTTACACCTTCAGATGTACACAAAACTTTGAATCTTTAAAAGAATATAAATATTCATTTAGACATATGCCATGAAAGTACTTCCCCTCTCTTGAAGTTAAGTTTCCTGTTACTTCATTCACTCATGTGCCACTGATTCTACACTGACCTTTTCAAGATATATAAATACCTGGTCAGTTATACATTTCTTCTTACTTATTCTCAAGGATTTAATTTGATTTAAAGCACACCCTCTGAAAAAGCACAGAGATTTAATCTGAGGAATTTTGTTCCTTCTAGAGATTCCATAACATTTCAAGTTATGTCAACTGTTGCTTATTGTCATTTTTGAAAATTATGGTCAGTCTCTTGTCAGCCTGTCATTAGTCACTAGGTCCTCTTGTTCCTGCCTTTTGGAAGGATAAATAATCGTTTAGGGTTCTGTATTGTGCTGAAAAGTACCCGAAAAAGTAAATATAAATCTTTTCCAGAAGAAACTGGTAAATTAAAAGGGTGTGCAAGTGCATTTTTCCAGAAAGAAGCTTTATGCTCTATGCTCGATAGTTTTGTTACACAGGCTTCAAATAGGAGCACTGGAACCACCCATGATTGTTTCAGACTTTCAGACAAATACGAGTTAATACAAACACGAGCTGAGCGAAGAGCTGTACCGGCGAGGCTCGTTCCAGACCGGCTCGGCTCCCACTCGAGCAGCTGTCCTGGCACAGGAATGCTCATGAGCCTCACACGGACAGCTCTTGGAAGAGCCCTGCTCGCTGTGCGGCGCACATCTGGGCGGCCAGAGCCCTTCTCGCCACTCCTGCCTTTCCCTCCCCCTGTCCACGCTGCGCCAGCAGAGTAATTTGTGACGTTATGTGAATGATTTGCTAAAATCATCCTGGGCTGATGTCCTTCTCCCGCCGGGCTGTGTTTCACGGAGCCACAGAACTAATCAGGCTGGAAGGGGGCTCTGAGCCCGCTGAGCCCCAGCCCCGACCCTGCTCGCCCCCACCCCGCGGCACGGACTGCCCCGTCCAGCCTCCCCCGACACCNGCCGGGCCGGGCTGGGCTGGGCAGAGCTATGTTGTGCCGGGATGGGCTGGGCTGAGCCGACCCGGGCGGTGCTGTGCTAAGGCGTGCTCTGCTACCCCGTGCCGTGCCGTGCCACCCCGTGCCGGGCTGTGCTGTGCTAAGGCGTGCTCTGCTACCCCGTGCCGTGCCG
>WBMV01004973.1:321112-495024 GCA_013396655.1 Campylorhamphus procurvoides | reverse complement strand
GGCAACCTGCTACAGTGCATGAAAGTTGTCGAGCTGAAGTTGCTTCTGCTCGTGGGCAAAGCGCTCTCAGCAGGCAGTAGGTGTTCAAGCTTCAGCTGCTAATAAGGACTCCGGAGGATAAAGAGTATTTTAATGTGTTTGGAAAGTAGTGCTTTGTGTGGAGTGGCAGGTGTTGTGCTGGCATTGGAAAGGCATTTGTTCTGCAAGGAGGGAGCAACTTTCTGTGGAAAATTAGAGCAATGGGCAAACACTGACTTTATGAAATTTAACAAGGGCAAGTGCTGGATTCTGCACCTGGGATGGGGCAACCCTGGATGTGTGTACAGGTGGGGGAATGAGAGGCCGGAGAGCAGCAGCCCCATGGAAAGGGCCCTGGGGGTCCTGGTCGATGGCAAGTTGGACATGAGTCAGCAGTGCCCTGGCAGCCAGAAGGGCCAGCCCTGTCCTGGGGGGCATCAGGCAAAGCATCACCAGCCGGGCCAGGGAGGGAATTGTCCTGCTCTGCTCTGCACTGGGGCGGCCTCACCTTGAGTCCTGGGTGCAGTTTGGGGCACTGCAATAGAGTGTCCAAAGAAGGGCAACGAGGATAGAGGAGGGTCTGGAGGAGAAACCTTATGAGAAGCAGCTGAGGTCACTTGATCTGTTCAGCCTGGAGGAGAGGAGACTAAGGGGAGACCTCATTTCACTCTACACCAGCCTCACAAGGAGAAGTGGAGAGGCAGACACTGATCTCTGTGGTGACCAGTGACAGGATATAAGGAAAACATATGAAGCTGTGAAGGGGCAGTTTATATTGAATATTAGGAAAAAGTTCTTCACCCAGAAGTCACTGCAACAGGCTCCCCAATGCAGTGATCACAGCACAGGCCTGACAAAGGTCTAGAAGTGCTTGCACAACACTTTCAGGCACATGATGTGATTCTTGGGGTGTCCTGTGCAGGGCCAGGAGTTGGACTTTGATGATCCCTGTGAGTCCATTCCAGCTCACCATATTCTCTGACTCTTGAAGAAAAGCACATAAGATCTAGCTTTGTTTTCATTTGCGTTTTATATGGAAAATACAGTAATCCTAGTTTCTAGATATTGCCACAATTCAATGACGATTATGACAATGTTTGTATTTTAACAGTGAAAATGAGAAATTACTACCCAAAGCTGATATTGCAAAATAACTACACAGAAAGTATATTTATTTGTAAGTTGGAAACTATTATTGCTAGATGAGTCTCCTAAAATTCCTCTGAATTATTTAATAAAGTTTGGACTTAGTTTTGGGCTTTTTAATATAAACATAATAATGGATTGTATTAAGATAATGTATAAATTCTTTTAATTACCCTATTTTTGGAAAAAAAACCACCAAACAGTTCCAGGATCATTTCCAGAAGAATTTTCTACTGGCTACCTCCTAGGAGAAATCCTACACAAATATGGTCTTCAGAATGACTTCAAACAGTTTTCACAGAGCAGGTTAGTACTTTTGGATAACGTCTCTTACATAAAATAGACAAAATATGTATTTTCTCTTTTAGGATTTGCTAATGCAGAGTGGAAAAACATGTAGAGCTTAGTGAGACCTGAAATATTTTTCAGTGGTTCTAAAATTACTTTTGTTTGATGCACAAATTAGTTTTGTATTTCTATAGAGATTGATCTTACTTCTTCAAGAAAATTATGTATTTTGATAGTAACTACAATAGTAACAGGTTAGACCAAAAGTTCAAAAGCCTTTCAAAAGGCTCTAAACCCTCTCTAAGACTGGAAATACTGGTATTGTCCCCGTGAGTTGTATAGAGTCAGGAATACAGACTTGTGTGGTGGTGACCATTATATCTTCACTAAAATGAAAATGGTGGAGGTACACTGAGAGGCTCTGAGTGAAGCCCTGACAGAAAATTATACAAGAATGTATAAGTTTACAAATAATCTTGTATAATATCTATAATTAAGAAGCACTAAAAGCCACAAAGTTGAAAAATCTTGTGCCGATCTATGAGCTTTGGTATGGTGATGCTGCCGTTCATGGGGTTCCTTGGCATATCCATCAAGAGTGCCAGGCTGTACAAAATCTTCCTTTTCTTCTGAACCTCTCTTTTTATGTTCTTTGAGCTTCTCGTGTATTGAAACCCCTTCCAGTCCAAGTCCCACCAGCTTGCAAGAGGGCAGCTTGAGCACAGGTAATAAAGGCAGCCAACAAAAAGCCATTTTGCACAGCAGTTTTTGTGCTCTGCTTCTAGGACTTCTGAGTCTCTCAGGAATTTCTGGGATCACTGGAAAACCCCTGATAACTCTTTGAGGAACTTCAGAGTGCCTGCTATTGCTGGGAAAAATAGCTTCGGGAGGCTTTTACTTCTACCAAACTCTTGCACCTTCTAACAAGTTCTCCTGTTTCTTCCCAGTAAAAGGTGCTTTGAGCTCTTCTCTCCAGCTGATTAGGGGGAGGCAATTGGTGAAGATGCAGCAAGAAATATTTACCCATGGAGGAGTAACAGTTCAAGGAACATTTAAATAAATTTAAATGTGCAAGTTCATGGGACTTGACATATATTGACCCGAGGTGAAGGACCTGGCTGATATCATTGCTAGGCCAATTGATAATCTTTGAAAGGTCGTAGTGACTGGGGAGATTCCTAGGATTAGAAGATTGCAACTGCCATTCCTCTCTTCAAGGAATGCAGTCACCCTCACCTCACAGAATAGAAAGTTAAGAGGTGGTATCACCACAGCCTCTCAGTGCATGTGAGGTATTTTGTGACAATAGGATTCATCCTAACCTTGAATCAATGGCAGAAAAATGTTCAGTAGTTTTAAGGTGCTGTTATATATAATTGTGTAAGAAATAAGGCATGGATGATTATAGTAAGAAGAATGAGCTCCTGGACAGTTTCATCTAGAAATAAGATGAATACTCTGTTACCAGAAAGTCTTAAGGTAAAATTGGGCAGTTTTGTAGAATTGTGCTGAAGCTCAGCGGACCTTAAAAGCTAGTTAGTAGATACGAAGGAACTATTGTGAAGTCAAGAGCTAGAGCAGTGTAGAAAGCATGATGTTCTGACTCAGACTGAAGTTATGGATTTGTTGGATGGAATTTGATCTGTTAGTTATGATAAACTGGTAATTCATTATTATTTGGTTTTGCCTTATATATCTATTGATATTGAGTACTTCCATAGGAGAATCTACATATCAAAAGAAACATTAATCTACAAGCCATTATTTTATTTTTGAATGTAAATTGCTCATTCTATGCTCATTCTGTAATCCAATATGTTCTTTGTTTTCTCTGAAAGTTAAGCATAGTAATCAATGCAGTTATATGTAGTGCAATATAAAACCTGAGCCAAAGAGTGTATCACATTATTTAAGGAAGTTCTCTGTGTTTTGTTTCCTCCTTCTAACTTGGCATGCGATAAAATGTAATGAACATGCTTAAAGCAACAGGTTGGAATTGAAAATAAGTTTATTTTCTGGGTTTTATGGTTGTTTTTAATCATATAGGGTTGCAGATGCCAAAGTTAGGAACTTTTCTCGCCTGGAACCCACGCTTCACCTCCTTGGTGTGCAGTTTAATGAAAATGTGGCCCAAGACATCATGACAGGAAAACACGGGGCTGCAACAAAGCTTTTATATGAATTGTATATTGCTTTAGAAAAAAAGAGGAAAGCAAAGCACCCTGGAGTATACATGGAAGCAGTGAGACCCACAGCAACTACAAAGCTTAAGTCTATTGAAAGTGCTTTGTATCCAGAGGTAACTAATTATCCCTATTTTGTAAAAACAGAGAAGAGGTAACATATTTGCATGTACTTTTCAAGCATGTTGTGTGATTCCCCTCCTCACTTTTTAAATCTCCTATTCAAAACCTAGCACTTATATTGAAAAGAAGCAGTCCTTTGCTATGTTTTATACAGTAGAATTAGACAGCTTATCATTAACTCAGTAGGATATTGATTTTCTGTGTTCTTTGTTCCTTTGTTTTGGTTCATTCTGTGTTACCTGCTCCGTCTTCAAGCTTTTTTGACTTAAAATATTACAACAACAAAGGCTAGTAGTTATTCAGCAGCCACCTTTTTACTTTGATCAGTACAGATTGCAGACAGCATTGTGATCTAGGTATCAACTTAGACTAATTTCCCCTCCAGGAAACCTGTTTACAACTGAGCTTTGTGCCAGAGTGATTTGGTTCATTCTGTTGCATGTCTCTCCCTATATTTATACTACACTTCAGCCAGCAATAATTATACACTGGGTAATACAAAGAGAAATAAACAAAGGGAAAAGAGAGTACCTTTCAAACTTATAAATTTTATAATCATTTCCAAACTTATAAATCCTCGTACCTCAAGAGGAAGTCAGTACTGATGTAGTAGGCTGTGTTAAAGACATTCTTGTTTTGAACAGTAATATTTAGGGTGTACAAACCATTATTTTTTATCAGGATGAGCAGTTTTTAAGAAGATATATATCGTGAATCGAATTCGGCTGGGTGAAATTTCGCACTTTTTTCTGGCACACTTCCTTGAAAAATAGTCTACAAGCAGGAGGTTTACCAAGAAATGCAAAGATAGTACCAGAGAGTTGAAATATCCCTTCACCTGTAGGGGGATAGCATAAGGAAGTTCAGTTACTGAGAATAAGTTTGGTCCTTAGACAGAATCAGGACAGCATTTGAATCATGGAATAGTTGAGGTTGGAAGGGATCTCTGGAAGTTACTGAGTCTATCCTCATTGCTCCAAGCAAAGCTAACTAGAGCAGGTCACTCAGGACCTTGCTCAGTGAGGTCTTGAATATCTCCAAAGCTGAAGACTTCACAGCCTCTCTAAGTAAATTGTTTATTATCGTTTCAGTATTTTTTCCTTATGTTTTGATTGACTTTTCTGTATTTCTGTTTAAATAGAATAGAATACTTTGGTTAGAAGGGACCTACAGTGATCATCTACTTAACTGCCAGACCACTTCAGGGCTGACCAATAGTTAAAGCCTGTTATTAAGGTCTTTGTCCAAATGCCTCTGAAACACTGATAGACTTAGGGCATCTATCACCTTTCTTGGAAGTCTGTCTCAGTACATTCTCAGTGAAGATATGCTTCCTAAAGTCCAGTCTGAACCTCCCCTAGTGCAGCATGGGATGAATCCCATGGCTGGAATATGACTATCAATGGCTGTTCAGAAGAAACCAAAGAGGACAGAGAGGCAGATGGGTTGCCCTCTACATCAAGAGGTGGATTGTGAGGAGTTGTCCCCAAGGGGTAGACATGAGCAGGTCAAAAGCCTGTGAGAGAATCAGAGACTGAGGCAATAGAGTGCTGTGGTTGGTGTCCTACCAGAGGGGATTTGCTATTTGTTCTGTTGGTCACCAATGCAAACAAGATAATCAAAACATCAAGGACATCAAGACTGAAGGCAGCCTGGGCTCCAATGATCATGCATTGGTGAAATTTGCAGTCCTGAGTGATGTGGGTCAGGTGATGAGTAAAGTTAGGTCTCTGAACTTTAAGAAAGTAGACTTCCATTTCTTCAGGGAGATAGTCAGTGGGATCTCCTGGGAGACTGCCCACAGGGACAGGGCAGTGGAATGGGGTTGGAAGATCTTTAAGTATTTCTTCCATAGAGTGCAAGAGCTAGTAATCCCTATAAGCAGGTAGTCAGGCAAGGCAGGTAGGATACCAGTGTGGCTGAGTAGGGACTTACTGGTCAAACTAAAGGAAAAGAAGCAAATGCATAACCAGTTGAAGCTAGGACAGGCAAGCTGAGAAGAGTATCGAAATGAAGTTTGGTTGTGTAGGGATGGGATGAGAAAGGCTGTGTTGAAGCAGGAACTGAACTTGGCAAGGGGCACAAAAGAGAACAGGAGAGGCTTCTGCAGGTATATGAATCAGAAAAGGAGGGACAAAGAAAGTAGATCCCCTCTGATAAATAGCATTGGAAAACTAGTAACAACAGATGAGGAGACAGCTGAGGTATTCAACAATTCTTTTGCCTCAGTGTTCACTGGCAACCTCTGTTCCCACACTTCTTGAGTGGATGGACAGCAAGATGGGGACTGGGGGAGCAAAGTCCCACTGCAAGTAGATGTCAGGTCCGTTACCACTTCTGTAAATAATGTGCATAATGTACCTCTATGTATGTAAGTCTGTAGGACTCCATGAGATCCATCCCAGATTTNTCAGAGTCCTGATGAACATCAGTGGCAAATGGTGCCCGTCTGGTGTCTATATTGGGACCTGTGTTACTTAGTATCTTTATCAAAGACAAAGTGATTGATGGCCCCCTCAGTAAATTTTCAGATGGCTGAGGGAATTGGCTGATACAGTTCCCAAGCTGTTCTCCATGATGTTTGAAAAGTAGTGGTCCTCAGGAGAAGTTCCAGGTGATTGGAAAAAGGGAAACATTGTACCACTTTTAAAAAGGGTAGGAAGGGGACCCCTGGGAGCTGCTGACCCATCAGCCTCACCTCTGTGCCTGGGCAGATCATGGGGCAGATCCTCCTGGCAGCTGTGCTAAGGCACATGGAGCACAGGGAGGTGATTTGGGACAGCCAGCACGGCTTCTCCAAGGGCAAGTCCTGCCTGACCAACCCAGTGACCATGTATGATGGGTGACTGCATGAGGGGATAAGGGAAGGGCTACAGATGCCATTTATCTGGGCTTCTCTAAAGCCTTTGACAGCATCCTTTTCTCTAAATTGGAGAAACATGGATTTGATGACTGACTGTTTGGTGGGTAAGGAATTGATCTCACAGTTGCATCCAGAAGCTAGAGGTCAATGGCTCAGAGTCCTGATGAACATCAGTGGCAAATGGTGCCCGTCTGGTGTCTATATTGGGACCTGTGTTACTTAGTATCTTTATCAAAGACAAAGTGATTGATGGCCCCCTCAGTAAATTTTCAGATGGCACCAAGCTGAGTGGTGGTGTTGACACACCTGACTGGCAGAATGCCATTCAGAGGGACCCGGACAAGCTTGTGCAGAGCGTCCATGGGAGTCTCATACAGTTTAACAAGATCAAGTGCAAGGTGCTGCACATGGGTCAGGACAACCCCAGGCATCAACACACATCAGGAGGGTTGTAACTAGATCTTTAATGTCCCTTCCAATCCAAAACATTTTATGGTCCTATGATTCTATAATTCTATTCTCACATGTTCTCTGATTGGATACCAGGAAGAAGAATACAGCACCTCCTCCGCCATTCCCCTCCTCAGGATGCTCTATAGAGCAGTGTGTTCTTTTTTTTTAAACTAAACAAAGTTTGGCATCGTTCAAGTTCAAATCTCTGTTCTTTTCAATGGAGCTAGTCCTAGTTTTCTGTTCAAACATGTTTAGCTGTTTTTTTCTGTGTACATTAACACTGGAAAACACAGTTTGAAATAACAGTCTTAAAATCATATTTAAATATGTTTAGTGCTGTTCCTGACTCTTTGTTGCTTGATGTTTAATTTTAGCGTTTGAAAACTTTAGTGCCACGTTGGGCTGATTTGCAGCTACAGCAGATTTCAGCACGTTTTGAAGCAAAATCCAAGGCAGTAGCAGACAGAATAGCTCGCACACATGTTGCAGAGCAGCAGAGAGCTCAGAAGGTTCAAGAAGAGCAGAGAGCTCAAGGGACTGAAAAGGTGACTGCTTACTTTTTATAGACTTCCGAAGTGTTTTCTTAAGGTTATGTATGTAATGAGTTAGTTAAAGCCAGTGCGAAGGCTTAATTCTGTGCTACACAGTCATGTTTATATGAGAATGAAGGAAAGGAGTATGCATGGAAATCCTTACTATGTAGACAGAGTCAATATGCTCTTATGAGACTTTAAAAATATTTCTATTTAAAAATCATTTAATGTTAAATTGAGAGTGTTTGTATTTTGTCATGCATGGAAAATATTTATAGATTTGAAGACTAAGTGTAAATTTCACAACTTTTATGTGTTTGAGATGCCTTTGTAAAAGACATTTGTGATGTTCTTCTTTTGTGAGGAAAAGATGAAGCATTGTTCAAAAGCAGGAAAAGACAGGGAAAGAGGGTCTACCGGGTACAACTTCAGAACATCTCTGTAGCTATTCTGATAAAGTAAAAAAAGATGAATGAATTTGTTTAGACATGGGAACACTCATCCAAAATACAGCTTACAGTTTATGTAAAGGAAATGCTGAGATATCCAAGAGATGCTGAACCACACTGAAGATGCAGTTGACTAATTTGATAAGTGTTTTATACAGCTAATTAAGGATGAGAGTCTTACTGTGATGGTTTAGCTGTTCTGTTGTCATTACATGAACAAGAATGAAAAAAAGGGAAGTCAATTCCTGTGTCTAGAAAATACAAGCAATATCCAAAATATTCAAAACAAAATTTTAAAAGAAAATTTATTAGTCTCTTATTTGATACATTTTTTTAACTGTCTTTGACTTTTTTGTAAAAATCTATTTTTCTACTTTTATCAACCATTATCTGCATGTATCTGTAGTGCACTTTAAACAAGTGTAATTTATATATTTGTTACTTCTTGATCATCTGAGACTCAATGTTCACCAGAAATATTACCTAATAGTATTCTCAGTTTTTATACCAGGAAAATCATAATCTCAGTTTCTGTGCTGTATTTAGACCTGAAACAGGTACCATGCTAAAACTAGAATTCAATTAATGCCCCGAAATGCCTGTAAGGCACTGCTCCTTTGCTCAAGTCTGAAGCCTGATAAGCTCTTCTTTCTTCCTGAAGGATCGTTTTCCTTTCTTTTACTTCAGGGATATTTAGGTAGTATGTTAGGGCCATACGTTGTATTTTGTTTCAACCTATGTATCTGAACACAAGATGTTGAATATTCAGGATCACATAGGAAGAAGGACACAAAATAAAGTAGCAGCCAGGATTCAAACAGCTATTTTACAGGTTCCAAAGCCTCCACCAAGACCCACCATAAAAGCTCTTGAAGCCAGAAAATTGTTGAAGAAAAGAGAAGCAGAGGTAATTATCATCTCTATTCTTCCAATGTTAATTATATTAACTCAAAAACTGTGATTTCTGGAAACATTTGCACTTAAAAATGCTGTGCTTTCACCATCCAAAAGCTTCTGATATATAACTACTAAAATGATATAGTAGATTCAGTGAGTGAAAATGGGCTGAATACTTACAATTCTGCATTTGTTTCTTAATAAAAATAGTTTTGATCTAAGTTCTTGATTATATACCATATGTAGGTACTAACTTGATTTCTAAAACTATTTTACCTTCTGAATATGTGAGTATGAGTTGAATATGTGAAATAAAAGCATTAGAGTTATTTTCTCATTTATGCATGATGAAGTTTTGCGCCATAATATTTGAACTTTTCTGTAGCACAGTATAAAAATGTCTTCTCTGTTAAAAATGTTAGTAACAGCTGAAGTTGACAACTGTCTTAAGAGATGAAGACAATACAGCAATAAAAAAAGAAATCTGTATTATCTAGTATAGAGGAGTACTTGGATTGTAATTCAAGTTCATGGATTGTATTGTCATCAGGAGTGCAACTATTACCAGTTTTTACAACTATGTAGCTGTGACAGGTGTATTTAAATATAGAGGTTAGTAACATAGCTGCTTGAGTAACTGCTGGGGTTCCATTCAGGCTACTAAATTGAAAGCAGATCACAGCCCAGAATGTTTTATTTCAAGTCCCTGAGTGATGAGAATTATATAAACTGCTAGAGTCCTATGCAAAATCAGAATTATCTTGAGGAATGAACAGCTGCAAATTTTTAGGATATTCTGGCTGGTGGAAGTAAGTGCATCTAGGGAAAGGGAAGAGGGGAAGAAGTGAAAGGTAGAAGATGAAAATACTGTTGCCTCTATTCTTGGTCTAGCTGATGCTTACAGTATTTTCAGTGTAACCATTTCTGTTGTACCTGCATGACATAAAAATAATTCCTTTCTACTTATTTGGTTGAACTTTTTTTATGATGATTTGTGAAGAAAAAGGAAACATTAAATTTTGCATTACTTCTTCAGAATGTATACAAGGAGATAGAAAACTTTGAGAAGTCTATGACAGGAAATGGCTTTGAACTACACGCCCAGGTGTCTGACAGGTAATATTTGGATATTAGATTGTTAAGAATAGGTAGGATCCTGCCTCAAGCATCTGCTATCTATGTAGACAGCTACTTGAGGAAAAAGTAATGTCTCAGTTAGTTTAAATTGTGATTGTCTTTGAGTGATTGTCCCACTAGCACTGCAAATACTTCAATTCCAACATGGTTGCAGTGTCTTTACCTTATCTCTAATTGTAGTAGGGATGCCTCCAGCTTCCTTCACTACTTTTTGACACAAATGCAGCAAGAAAGGGCTCAAAATGCATCTCTTCTCTGTTAATTTTAGTCACTGGCTCTGTGAGATCAATGAGTCTTGCAGAGGGATTGGAATGGTTGTGGATGTACATAACTCAGGAACACATTGCAAAGAAAATAGAGAAAAGTAACTTTCTTCCTGAAATTTACCTGTATGTTGCTTTATTTGTGAGTAACTGTAAGTAATAGTCATTCTATCATCTTTAATGAAAGGTATGCCCTATTCAGAAGAGGTGACAGTCATGCAAATGCCTGCAGATATTTCTGGGTGTAACCCTGTGATTAATAACTGCAAAACTACTCGTAGTGTATGGATATATTGAGGAGTAACCTAAGTAAGAAGAGCGCCAAAAAGTAGTCACAGTGCCCACAGAGTGGTGTTGTGCATTTGTTAGGCTTGCCCATAAGTATACTGGGATCTGTACGAGAACACTTTTAAGTATTGTAATTCCTATAAAATCAGTGATCTTTCTGTTCTTGATCTTTTCAATCAGTGATGTGCAAGAAGCATTGCAAACACTCAAGTTGCCAGAAACAAATCTAGAAATGACAGCACAAACAAAACCTGAGCTTTTAAGTGTTTATTCAGATGGTGACTATATAAGGAAAATTCAAAAACGTTTAGAGAAAGATACATTTGCTAGAGAACAACGAGCAAAGAGAC
This sequence comes from Campylorhamphus procurvoides, assembly GCA_013396655.1. NCBI lineage: Eukaryota > Metazoa > Chordata > Aves > Passeriformes > Dendrocolaptidae > Campylorhamphus > Campylorhamphus procurvoides. The sequence continues at coordinate 484,033 of WBMV01004973.1, read as the reverse complement.
GACGAAAAATGCTAATGGACCAGTTAATAGCACATGAATCTGAAGAGGTGAGGAATTGTATGCAAAAGTATATAGTGCTTGAACAATTATTAATCTAAAAATTTGCTTACAGATGTGAAATAAGAACACTTTTGAGGGTTGAATAAAATTTGGAGGGGGTAAAGGGAGGTATATACACTTACATGTGAAAATTACTTTTATGGCAACCATTGGCTTTTCTTGAAAAATGTGGAAGTTAAGCTATTCGTCCTCACCACCTTTATGTCATACACCATACTTACAAATCATAAAGGATCAAATGAAGACAGCAGAGCAAAGATTATTAAACATCAGTTGAAGACCTGCCTTCTTTTCCCTGCCACCCCCTCCCCAGGATTCAACATACTGTGGTATCAAAATGGTTCTAAAGAGCATACTTATTAAAAAACAAGCATTCCTTGGTTGAAAATCTGTATTTACAAAGGTGTCACATAAAGGTTTTGGTCTGGACTGGCTGACTTCTGAAATAATTGCATTGGGTGTTTTGAAGAATCAAAACTTAATTTGCAGGTCAGGGCTTTGATTTTTGTGTGTGTTACAGAATAGAAGATATGTCTCTGGAGAATGTCTGTGTTGTGTCTAAAAATGGATATTGCAGGTTATTCCATTTAAATCCTGTCCTGTAAAGCACAAGGCTTTTAAGATTTCTCTTCAGATATCCCTCATTCAAAAAGCAGCTCTTAGATTATTGATTTCACAGATACTCTCTTTTGTAATGGTTGTATAGAAACAGATCTTGTAACTTACTGGGTTTCTGTGATTTCTGGTTGTCATTTATTTTAGTGTTTCACTGTGAGTCCTTAGCTTAGATCATATGTGTTGAACCCACTATAACTGGGACACTGTCTCCACTGCTACTGCGTAATCATAGCATTTCAGAAGTGTAGTGTCTCGGAAAAGATGAGATGTTATACATACATACATATATATACACGTATGCACACACACACATATATATATGTATATATATATATTTAAGCCTTGGTATGTAATGTCTGGAGATTGAAGAGGAAACTGAGGGGAGACCTCATTGCAGTCTACAACTTCCTCATGAGAGGGGGCAGAGGGGCAGGGTCTGATCTCTGCTCTGTGGTGACCAGTGACAGGACCTGAGGGAATGGCCTACGATTGTGTCAGGGGAGGGTTAGTCTGGGTATTAGAAAAAGGTTCTTCACCCAGTGGTGGGTGCTGGAAGAGGTTCCCCAGGGAAGGTGTCAGCACCAAACCTGACAGAGATCAAGAAGCATTTGGATGATACTCTCAGGCGCAGTAATCTGACCATATCAGAGAATATATTTAGTGCTAATGTGGTTCTGCATTCACAGAGGGAGAGGTGTTTGGTTGGGACTTTGTGAGATTTCAGAAATTAGATGTTGCTTGACTTAAGAGAAATGGGAAACAAACTGAGGTATTTTCTTTAAAAAGTAAATCAATATACAAAATAATTGAAAATTACTTTTCCCCTCCATTACATGTTGATCCAGAAAGGATCTTCAGACTGAAATTGTAGCTGTCTTATAGGCAATAGGGTCAGACTTCTACCTACACAGCATAAATCTTGAACATGGCATGGGATCATTTAGGCTCAAATGAATTTCATCCCTCCAGAATGTGGTAGATTGTTTTGTATCCATACATATAAACCTTAATAATAGATTGTTGCTCAATTTTTTTTTATTTTTGACACTTTACATGTTGGAGCCTGGTAGAGAAAATACAATGTCATGACAGTGCTCTATGTAGAGCACAGTGTGATGCCAGTCAGATTTTCACAGACAGGTGTTCAAAGTGATTGACAGTAATATGGCTTCATCCCTATTGAACCTTTATTGCCACCATTTCAACAAATTATTTGTGCTTTGTACTTGTTATTTTAAATGCCCTGTTCAGGTTTTATTTCTCTGAATTAAAATGTTCTCAGGAATAAGTTACTATCAGCAACAAATTGAGAACATGAAAATGGCAGGAGAAATGAATGGTTATTATTTGTCAACCAAATAGATTTATGTATGATGAGCTTTAATTTTTGGTCATAAATTTTATGACCACACAACAGCACAGAATTGTTTCACTTACATGTCAATCAAACAAGGAAATAGAAAAATAGAAACGTGATACAGTAATTATGTATGAACAACGTGATATATAAACCTGCTACGGTTTGGCCACTGGATGCCACTGTTGTCTCAAGTAGGTAAACTAGAAAAAAAAATGTGTATTGTGCTTTTATTTAATAGTAATTTTTCAAATTATTATGAAGATGCCCCAATTACAATGTCTATGATTTCTTCAAGCACTTCACAGTCCTCTGTGAAGATGTTGGTGTAAAATTTTAGGTAAAAAATTGTACTACAACTTTTATTTTGTCTCCTACTATGTTCAGAAGTTTCAAAACTTCAAACCAGCCTTTGGTTTGAGTACATTGTCCATTCCTTTTTGTATGAAAGATAGCTACCAGTGGTTCACTTCCCCACCCAATAAGCACGCTTTCTGAAACTATGAGTTTGGTGCTCTAAATCCATATTTTTCTGTTGTGTAGCTCTGAGTTACTTGCCTTTTATTTTTGTTCCTCAAAAATTTTCTACTATCTCTTTTTAGGCCTACTGAGCATACCAAAATATTTGATCCCTTAGAATATTGAAGTTCTCTACCATTCAGTTAACAAAGTTGAGGTCTCTTTTGGCCACTGTAAAGAGTTTCCTTTAGGAAGTGCACATCCACCTAAATAAGGTGCTTTAATTTCTCGCTGGACCAACTGTTTGCACCGTAGAGTTGATGGTTTGAGTATGACAAATGACCACTCTGTTAGGGTGGCTCCTTCAATTCCCTGTGAATTAGGATTTTAAAATCCATATTCCACTGGTGAAGTACCTGCTGCTGTAATAACCAATGGCTGAGGGTAAGCAATAGCAACTAAAGAAAAGAATGAAGTATATTTACTTGCAATAGGAAGCAAATTGTGCATCCTCTATTCTTCTTCCAAATCTTAGTGAAATACTAAGTCCAAATAAGCAGTAGATAGAACTGAGATGGCAAAGAGCACTGTAACACCTTTTATTGCTTTGAATTCAGGAATTTAAGACAAAATGGACAGATTAACTCTTCCGTAGGCAGTACTGTTGGAAAAATTTGTCTCCTGAGCTATATCAAATGACATATAAAATGAAGTTGTTATGATTGTATTGTTTTCAATTTCTGTTGCATGCGTGGTGATAATTCCCTCCACAGAAAATTAGTTTACAGAGTACACTACAAATAGGGTACAAACCAGAATACATTCAAAATTAGATCTCTGTTTTGTGAAAAGCTTTGTAGAGACACAGCATAGCGTGCAGGTGAAGCACTCTGGAATTAAAGCCTGGGTTGACTGCATCTGCCATTAGAACTATAATGCAGTGTTATGAGATTAAGTGCTAAGAAACAGGAATGCAAAGCCCACTTTTTGGCTAAAATAAGAAAAATGTTGAGGTATTTTTATACCAGCTTAGTATTTTCAAGTGACTAGTATTTAATTGGAATGTACTTTATTCCCAGCAATTGTGAAGGGAAAAGAACTTAAAAATATGGAAAGAGGTTTGTTTGTTTTTAAATTGGCTTCTCTCCAGCATCAGCATTAAATAACTAAATTATTTAGACAGCTTTTGGGTTTATTATTGAAATTAAAATAGCCATACTTTGCATTAGAATTTTATTACAGTTGGCCTGATTGCGTTGTGTAGCACAGGTCCAGTCCTCTTTGTAGAGTTCTTTCATAAATCATACAATAGTATGTAATCAAGTTGGATTTTTCATTTATAGGTGTATTTATGTAATGTGTTTTGCGTTCTCTGTTACAGAGAGCTGATGAAAAAATAAACCAGGTTAAAAGAAAATAGACATGATACTTTATTTTGTTGGGGGTTTTTTGTACTACTAGCTGGCTTTACCTGTGTCTCTGTTCTTAGGAAAACAAATTTGAAATCTTCAAATCAGTTCCCAGTTTAGGTCCTTAAATTTGAACATATTTCCTAGCAGTTTTTGCTGCATCTGAAACAAATATTCAGCAAATCAGATATTTCCTCTAGAATTTCGTTGTAGGAGTAATATTTGGCAATAGGGCTTGAAAAGCAAGTGGATGATTTTGCTTAGGACTCAGAAAAAGTGATAGCGAGGCATACCATTAGATTAGGGTAAGCATTACTTTACACACCAGGAACAGGCTGGAGAAATAGTGATAAGATAGTATTATGTTTTGAGAGTACTTAAAAAATAACAATCCACAGCCTTGAAAGTATCGGTCTACACAGACCATGCCTAAAGCAGTGGTTCAAAATTATTTTCCTGCAGTATTGAATAGGGTATTATATCCATATCCCAGTGAGAATGCTGGAACTATTACCGAGAAATCTTGTATTTGCTCTGTTCTGAGTGCTTCCTCATAATTCCCAGTCTCCTGAACAGAGGATAATGGAGAAGATAATTACTCAAATCCACCCAAAGAAGGAAAAATTCAAACCTGTAGAAAATACAGTGATCAAGGATTCAGTAGAATATGACTGAGAATGGGGACTGGTCAATAGCAGGGATAAGTTCTTTTTTTGAGAAAAGGGTATGTTTTTATATACAGAAGCCATTATTTCAAATATGCTGCTGGTTTTTTTGCACACAAGGAATAACCACATTAAAATGGAGTTAATCTGACCAAATGTATTTTTATGAAGTATCTCAGCTAAGAGATGTTTAGAATTTTCTCCTATTGTTCTCTAATTCTTGCAGAAATAGTACTACTGTAAATACATAAATAGTATTACTTCATACAAAATCAATACTAATAAAAAGATATATATGTTCTGGATTTATGTATTTTATAAGTAAGGGAATGCATATTTCTCATATGAGACACTGATGAGCTGTCTAGGAAATAATTTATAAACTGTGTTTAGTACTATTATTTTTTATCTTTTAGAAAGCTTACCAGGAGGAACAGCTTATTTACAGACTAATGAAACAATCTCAGCACGAGCGAAGGATTGCTACTCAACTCATGCATGTTCGACATGAAAAAGAGGTGTTAAGGCAAAACAGAATTTTCAGGGAAAAACAATACGAAGAGAGGCGACAGAAAGAGTTCCAGGCAGCTCTTGAAAAGGAAGCGGTAAACGATTGCTTTGCTCTCTGAATTACTATGGGACTATTAGAATACCTTCATGTTATTAAATGAAATTTATATTGTCAACTGTTAGAATTCAGGACTTTTCTAGGGGACAGGATGATTTAATGATAAATATATTCTTTTATCTAAGTTCAAAGTTACAGCTAATGTGGGTTATAAGCAATAAGCTTGTACTGTGGAACTGAGAGCATTTTGCAGTGTGTTAAAACTTTAGGGGAATTCAGTGGGAAGGAAGGACAGCACCCCCATGGCAGGGGGATAATAAGGGATAAAGCTGTGCAACTTAAAGTCTGATTTTGATCTTTTCTTCCATACTAATTTTAACTTTGTAGGAAAATTTCTCTGTGTGCTGAGTTTAAAAGGCACAATCTTGCAGAGGCAACAGGACAAAAGACAATAACCTAAGATCTTGTTTCAAGAATCATGCTTTTAATTTCCCTTAGATATAATCTGTTAATGTCAGTTTTTGACGAATGCTGGACTAGTTTCACCCACAAGTGCTAATTTATTTCTTCCTTGAAGTTTTCAGTTGATTAAAAGGACTCATAATCCTGTGGTAAACTGCCAAGTGCATTGCTCATAGTAGGCCATAATGTGATCCTGTCAAAACCAGCAACTCACAGAACTCCAGCACAGCTGGAGTCCTGTGTAATCAGCAACTATGATTCTTTAAGTACATCTCTTTATGCTTTCAGCCAAGAGCAGCACACCATCACAGGAATGATTTTCTACTATGACCAGAAATCTTTTTATAGATTGAAAAACATCAATAATTTAAAATTATTTGAAGATTAGAATCTAGCAAGATAAATTACTTGTCACATTTTCTGAATAATTCCACTGAAAACTGCAATTTCAGTACCCCCAAAGTCTGAATATGTTGTTAATCTGTTTGCCATGAAAGTAATAATGCATTTCCCATTTATTGTATTATATTTTAGCAGTTACAGAGCAAAAAAACTGGAATTTATAGAACAAATAAAAATTTCTAGATTTGTTTATGTATTGGTGTGCTTGCTGTTTATCAAACTGTGGTGAGTTTGGAGCTGTTTTTGTTTCTTGACTTAAATGAACAAGTTAATATTTGTTTCCAGGACTGTGCACCTCTGCACTTCTATTTTCATTGCAATCTCAAATTTTCTCTAAAAAAAATTCTAGGCTCTGGCAAAACAAGCATGTATTGATAATGAAGAACAAATAAGGAAGGCAAGAGAACAACATGAGAAAATTGCTGCTGAAAGAGCTCAGGCACGCTATAAAAAACATTATTCTATATGCTGGGAAGTGATGGGCCAAATCATTGATTTGTCGACAAAAGTAGGAGAATATCGTCAAATGACAAAAAAGTGAGTATGGAAGCTGTTAGGCAAAAATAACAGCTGTTAGATAGCTGTTAGGCTGCCTTATTCAGACTGCTTTAGGCACTGTAACAAATTATGTAGTTTCTCAGGTATTTTATGTGACAGCTCCAATTAATTTGTGTGGGAAAATGATAACATTAGTTTTGTGTGAGGATTTGCTGGTGTGTAATACAGGGTGAACTAGTACTAGAACTTTAGCATAATTTCTTGAAAATTCAACTAGCTTGAATTTTTAGGAGACCAAAATCCACTAGTGCTACTGTTTGAGGAACTACTGATTTCCTTTCTTATGAACAAATTCCTTAGTTAAAAGCTAAAAACTCTTTAGCTAGATTGATCCACTAGCTGAACACTTCTTAAGTGTAATACAAACAGGATCAATTTCCTGAGATAAACCTGCCTGGGCTGTCCAAAGAGTGGCAACTGTGCCCAATATCTCTGGAGTCCTGTGTGCTGTGATTCCCTCTGCTGACATGCTGTAATTGCACAAGGTTTCTGAGAAGGTCGTGAAAAGGCATTAATCACCAAGTGCCTGCGCTGTAGAAGTGTTTGTGAAACCACAGAGTGGGGCTTTGTTGCTGTAGTTCTTTTATTAGTATTCAGTGATTTGACTATGGGGTAAGACTTAACGGTATTAGAAAGCATACCAACATCTTAATTGCTTTTTACTGTAATTGTATGTTAAAATAATGAAGATGTAACCAGATGAAATACATATGATTATATTTTATGAAAATTATATGAATTTAGTCCCAGTAAGTACCTGATAATACAGTCAGCCTAGATATAATTTAGTGAAATCAGTAATTTTTTAAAATGTAGTTTAATTATTCATACAATTCTAAATTAATTTAACTTACAGGAAAATCATTCTCTAGATTTTTTGGCAACAGGAGGCTTTACCCCACAAAACATAAGAATGTTCGGGGGCAGGGAAAAGTAGCTATAACAAAACTGTTACTACACAGCTCTGCCAGCCAAATGTTGTGTGATAACACATTTGTGAAAATACTGAAGCCTACAAGTGCCTACAGCTGTCATATAAGTAAACAAACACTTATAAAAAGCTGTAATAGTTACAGAAAGCATTATAAGCTTTAACTAGTTTTGCACATACTTGTTTCATGATTATGATGCTTGTAAATTTGGATCCACCATTGTCAAACATATGACCCTTTAATTTTTGGTTTGGAACTGTTTGCTTTTGTTTTTCTTTTTCCTGCAGCCGAGTTCCATTAAAACTGGTGCTTGATTGGAAGGAATTTTTTCTAAATGGAAAACCAATATATGAACAAGCCTCAATTCAACCTTTCCCAAATGAACCTGACCCGGAACAACTTGTAGAGATGAATAAAATGAGTCTGTTAGATGAAAAAGATTATGGTGAATACAAGGTACACCAAACTGATAATACATAATGGAAGATAATACACCTTGCATTCAGCCAATTGGAATTTGAAGGTGTAGCTAATGTTACCAGGTTTGAAAATACAACAGAAAGTAACCAGTGAAAGCAGTAAAATTGAATACTGTGTATGTTATAATGCCAGAAGTCTTAATTTCAGTGTTTCATTCATTTTAAGATAATAACATTTGTGAAAATTATTAGAAATGGCTAACATATTTCTTAATCTTTTGTTGGAATACAAGTAACTTTGTCAGAGTACTTCGAAACTGTTTTCAACTTTATAATACATTACTGTAATTTCAAAATTCGAAGATGAAGAGTGACTGTTTCCCTGCTAAAGTGTATCGTACAATTTTTCAAAGTTACATCACTGATGCTTTTCTTTGAAAAGAAAAAAAATCCCACTAGGTATATTAACTTTTCAAATAATCTGATAAATGAAATATGGCAAATTCATGGCAAATAATGAATCCTTGTCTTGTTGGGAGTTTATAAATACAATATATATGTGCTTTTATCCACATCCTCAGCCAATTGGTACATTTTCTTTTGCAATGAGAAAAATATTTTTTATGAGTTTCTGTAGTGAATGCTTGAGAACTCAGTTTACTGTGGCTTCACTCTTTACATATGTTTTTCTGATGTATCTTTTTAAGGTACTTATTCACGCATACCAACTCATGTAATGAGTTTCATGATCACTTTCTTTAGGTGAAAAAAAACCCTATATACAAAGTAAAGAGGGAGGACATACAAGACAGACATGCAGGAAAACAGTGGGGAGCACTAATGAAAAAAGTTTTTAGCCATATTGTTTATATTATTAAGTTTTCTCTACATGTAAAATCACTGAAGATCATGAAGATTTATTGACACATTTCAAGCCTCTTTTCTCCTGCCAGACTATTTCAAATGCATGGTTACATAATTGATTTATTCCCAGACATTGTTGATCTTATGCCTTTGTGAATCATGATTCATCAAAAGCTGGTATCATATGACATGTAAAATTGTTGACACCAATTCATACTTGTGTCTTCTAAAAGCCTAAGTGAACAGGTAATACCTTTAAAGCATTGCTTCTAGGTAAAAGTGTATTGGCAGGGTATTCTGACAATGTTTATGCTGATTTTTCTAAACCCTGTAAAAAAAGCCCAGCACAGGCAATTTGGCATCTCTTAAGAATACTTTGTTTGCATTAGGAATACTGACTGAAAGCATCAAATATGTTTGACAACATACAAGAAAATGCAGTGCTATCAGTGCATTGCATATTACACATTAGATTTAGCTTGAAAATATTTGGAAACTACCATATTATCAGTCATGAATAGTTACTTAATAAATTATTTTAATCACCCAAAGCAAGTATAACATTAAGTACTGTTCAAAACAGCAAATAATTTCCAGTTTCATTCGAAAGTGTTGACCAGGAATTATATAATTCTCATGTGGATGCCTGAAAAACTTGTTTCTGACAGGTAGACTGCTTTGCCTCAGGACAGGTACAGTCTAGCAATCTTCTGGTTAAAAGGGCAAGAAAGTTGAAAGGAGGAACCCATTTCATTTGGAATTAATTTTTTTAGGGGTCTAAGAGGATTGAAAATAACTGATGCCTCTCTACTTATATGTTTAAGGAGAAATGGTTCAGACAGTACAAAGGTTTTAGTTTTTTTTAGGATGTCTTTTCAATTACATATGAAGAAGTACGTGTTTTGAAATATGTTGGAGAGGGGATATTGTGCAACTCAGATTTTTGGGGGGTTTTATTGATTACAAATAGGTGATTTTAAGTTTATTTTAAATTTAATTTAGAGTGATAATTACATTGTGTTTTTCTATCTAATATACATATGTTTAAAATAAATAGTGATGAAGTTGTATTAGTAGAATGTGTGCCATGGCAATACATCATTCAGATAGTAAATTCAGAAAAAGACTGCATATTCTACCCAGAATATGAATTCAGAATATTATCTTTCAGTAGAACTTTTAAACTCTTCACCTTTGTTGATGGTGGTGAAATGTTTAATACACATATATATCACAATTGTTTAGGTTTAAAGAGATGTCATTTAGTTCAACCTCTTAAAGCAGGGCCAACTTCTGAGTCAGGTAAGGTTGTGCAACACCTTATCTAGTCGACTTTCAAGTATTCCAAGGACAGAGATTCCACAGTCTCTGCAACCTGTTCCAGTGCTTAACCACTCTCATAGTGAATATTTTCTTCATTTTTCCCCCCCTACTTGGAATTTCTCTTGCTGAAACATTTAACTTTGCCTGTCAACCCTTATTGTGCACCCCAAGTGAGGTGACAAGCTTGAATGCAGTTGGAAATATTGTTAGTCTGCATATCTTCCAAACAGCTGTTTAGTATCCTGCAACTAAATAAATAGTATTGTCCTGCATATTAAAATATTGTCTTTTATCTTCTCACAGCATAAACTGTACGTCAGGACCTTGATATTGCTACAAGGTGCAATACTAGTAGACTATATGTTAGAGTGGCAAAAGTACAGTTCTGTGTTCCATTCTTATCTTTTTTCCAACATGATTCTCAGTAAGAGGATGCTGGTAAATCATACGACTGAAAAATTGTTATTGATCTCGGAGTAGCTGAACTGAAGTTTCTACTCAATATTTCCTTCCCTTAAAATTGTTTGAACTGGGTTGGGTTGTTGGGTGGTTTTATTTTTTTTTCTCTCTATTGAATGCGTGTTAGGCAAATATACCTGTGAAATCTTTGTCCATAAAATTTTCAAAGATTCATGTGTGATACTGGGCAATAATGCCCAGTTTTAGAATGCACTGTTAGAATGCTGGTTTCCTAATACAGAAATCTGCTACTGACTAGTTCTGTGATATTGGTGAAATCATTTTTTATGTTTATGGAATTTAAAAGTGATGATAGGAATCTGGTTTGGGTTTGCACAGCAAGGTTCTGATAGCAGAGGGGCCACAGGGGTTGGTTTTTGGGAATCTGCTGGAAGGTTCCCCTATGCCCAGCTGAGCCAAGGTTGGGCCCACCACTGGCCAGGGCTGAGCCAATCAGCAATGGTAGTTACATCTCTGTGATAACATATTTAAGAAGAAAAAAAGAGTTTTTGCTCAGCGAAGTCTTGAGGCCAGAGGAGAGAGGAGTAAGAATATGTGAGAGCAACAGCTTTGCAGACATCAAGGTCAGTGGAGAATGACAGGGAGGAGGCCCTCCAGGTCTGGAGCTGAGGCTCCCCTGTAGCCCATGAAGTTCCATGGTGGTGCAGAGGTCCATGTGCAGCCCCTGGAAGACCCTACACTGGTGCAGATGAATGCCCGAAAGAAGACTGTGACCCTATGGGAAGCCCATGCTATAGCAGGTTCATGGCAGGACCTGTAGTCTGTGGAGAGAGGAGACTATGCTGGAGCAGGTTTGCTGGCAGGACTTATGACCCCATGGGGGACCTGTGCTGGAGCAGCCTCTTGAAACTCTGTGCCCCATGGAAGGGACCCATACTGGTGAGTCTGTTCCTGAAGAACTGCACCCCAAGGAAGGAACCCACACTAGAGCAGTTCATGAACTGTAGCCCATGAAAAGAACTCATGCTGGAGATGTTCATGAAGGACTGGCTCCCATGGTAAGGACTCCATGCTGGAGCAAGGGAAGAACTCCTTTCCCTGAGGAGAAAAGAGCAGCAGAAATGTGGTGAACTGATCATAACCCACATTGCCTGTTTCCCAGCTCTGCTAGGCAGGAGATAGAGAATTGGGATAAAACTTGAGCATGGGAAGGAGGGAAGGGTGGGAGGAAGGTGTTTTTAGGATTTGTTTTAGTTCTTGCTATCCTCCTCTGATTTTGATACATAATAAATTTAACTAATTTCACCAAGCTGAATCCATTTTGCCCATGACAGTAACTGGTGAGTGATCTGTCCCTGTCCTTTTCTTGACTCAGGAACTTTTTTTTTCTCTCTTCTGTCCTGCTGATGAGGGCAGTGATAGAGCGGCTTTGGTGGGCACCTGATGTCCAGCCAGAGACAGAACATCACAGAACTGGTGCAAGTGTTTATATGAATACTTGTCTCTTAACTAGTTATTAGTGAATATCAATAGATGTTTAATGATTATGAGATAATTATACCTTTCAACAAGGGTCTATTCTAAAAAAACATGTTATTATTTAATACTATTCAAATGTGGTTATTTTGCGTATTGTGTTTGTGTATAAATACATATATCTAGAATGATGAAAACCAAGGCATACTGAGACATGATTTGCTAATTTGTCATTTATACAGAGTATGACAGGGGAATGGAGCCCAACTGAAGAGAACAGTGAAAACAAACCTCCTCCTAATAATAACATATTGGGTCATGTGCTTCGTAGACTGATGGAGATGTTCTATCCTCCACAACCCAGATCTTCACCACGTGCATTTGCTTCATATCCTATCAAGGGATGTATCTTGGGAAAAATTTTTAGTGGAAAAACTACCTGTGCAAAGTTTATTGAAAAAGGTAGAGGTTATTTGTTTGGGTTTTTTTGCCTGAAATTCTTTAAAATTTTTATTTGTAGTAATACCTCACTCTTACAATGAAAATCGTTTGGGCAAATCTTTGTTTTACTAGTTCTTGAACCTCACATGCATCTGTATCTTGCATGGGTTGGTTGAATGTCATTCTTTCGTTATCTTCTGAAATAAGACACCCTACCCTGAAATAAGTGTTAATATAGTATTACTTCTGCATTGAGAATTTGAAAATGCGTTTAGTAACCTTCTTTGGTGATACATGTTTTAGAAGAAACTAGCAAGATAGCTAATGATTGTAGATACACACTGTGTAATGGTTACAGAGAAGAAAGTGTGGAAACAACTTATGTAATTAAATTAACTACATGTAATAGTTGCTCTGCATGTCGGTGCAACTGAAATTGTAAAGTTATCTAATTTTTTGTGTATTAGTTTGCAATATTCAGGTACTATCTGTTGATACTCTGGTTCAGGAGGCCATCCAGTCTTTTGTTAAAAATGAAATGAAAAGTGAACATGATATGCATCCACATGAAGCAGAGAGTTTTGGGGAGCAAAATGAGGTAAGTATTTTTCTAATTTTTGGTTTTGGCTCCAACAGGTGGATGAGAATGAAATATATAAGGAAGAAAGCATGTTTCAATTTTTTTGCTCAATTTCAAACTTAATTCTAAGTTTTGACATGTAAGATTTCAAGAGTCAGCTTAAATTCGCAGTCTTGTTTTTGTGTAAAGTCAAGATGGCCTATCCAATTTTAGTTTCTACTTTACAAAGAGACATTAGTTAAAATGGTTAAATTAATTAAATGGTGACACCTTTTCATCATTCTAAATTATTAACTGCACTGCAAGCATTTTATTTGTGAAATATGAAAAGAATTTATTATGAAAATCTATTCCTCTGTATGTTGGTTAGAGTTATACATATTGTTAAAGTTCTATATTTTTTTGTTCAATCTCAAATTTAGATAAGATACGGTATTTTCTATGTCATTTCTGAGTTAACAAAACTGTATTGTTGATCCTGCTGTTGTCAAGCAGATAATTCATCCAGTGACAAGGGTTTTTTCCTTTATATTAAAAATACATAATTCTACAGTAATTTCTTAGAGTCTATTGCCCATTGAAAAATATATTCTAAAGCTAAGATATAAAAGAATCCCAGTAGAACTTACATACTACTGTAGGACCTCATCAGTGGATTTATGGTAGTGAAAATCAAAGTAAGCTTAGAACCAGGACACTAATTTTTTTATTTCTTTGCCTTCATATCCTATGTTTCTCTACGATGTTTCTTTTGGCATTTTTATGAGTGTAGTGATGAAAATCAGTTGAAGATTTTAATTAAGGCATTATTTACAGGTAGAACTATTCTCCTTAATAGAAAAAAACCCATTACTAAATATAAATAACAAAAAGAACACCCCAAACCAACAAATAAATAGTATATCTTGTAAAAAGTTGAATCATGCTCTTTTTAACAGTGATTGTTATGAACATTCTGAGCATACATTGCATTCTTCCACAGCTATCTGTACGTGCCCAGCTTGGTGCTGCATCACGGAAATGGCTGAAGAAAGGAAAAAGTATTCCTGATGAAGTACTAATTGACATCCTGTTGGAAGCCATTAAGTATGAAATTGTGTAGATACTTGGTTTTGTCTACTCTTGTTTGATAGAAGATTGTCTCAACTACCCTGATATGCATTTAGGACTTAAGTTCCCACATGAATATAATTTAAGTTTTATTACTTCCCTTAGTGTCCTCAGAGATACAGAACAGATTTACTTGTTTGTTACCTCAATATAAAAGTTAGTTGAGAAGACAGTGAAATCATACCTCTGAGAAGGGCCCCTGTAGAGAGCTTTTTTGAAAACTCTTTATCAAGACAGCAAAAATAGTTTTATTTCTGATTTTTTCAACTTTTTGTTAGACTTGATGTTGTTTTTGCTGATTTAAAATCCACTGCTTTACAGTTTAATAGTGTCTGTCATATTCTGTATTTATCAGGATATTTAATATACTGAATTAAGAATGAAAGACTGCTAGAGCAAGCTCTTTTTTAGGTTTTATTATTATGCTATTAATTCATTGTATAATTCTGGTTCTTCATTTACTTTTAGCCAAATACCACCAGAGAAGGGGTGGATTGTGGAAGGGTTTCCAATGACAATTAATCAGGCAAAGCTATTCGACAAAGCCTATACAGGGATTGATCCAGAAGCAAAAGATGTAATTTCTGAAAAGCTCTCACTTGCTATAGATCCCAGAGCCCCTAAAAAGCCTCCTGTTATCTCAACTGTATTTGATGTTTCTGTATTATTGGATATTTCAGACCCTGTGGTACTGAAACGTGCAGCTATCCTGAAGTGTAAGTTTCCAACTACTATTAAGAAAGTAAAATGGCAAGCAGATATCTGTAAGTGTAGTTATTAATGCAAAATAGCATTACTGCACAATTTCTCTGCATCTGACAGTATCAGTTTCATTAACTGTGCTTTGAATACTTCCGGATTCTTCCAAATACTTCTTTTTTTGTTTCATTCAAAGGCAGATCAGAAGTGTGCAAGTGCATGTGTGTATGCTTTTCTGAGTTTGTACTGAACTCTCGTGGGAGCTGAGATAGTACAGTGGCTGGTGTTAGATATCACATAAAACAGCATCTGGAAAAAAACACAAGTTACAACACATGCAGAAATATCACCCAATATATATAAATGTACATAATAGTATTTTTCTTCAGGAGACACATTTGGAAAGGATGAAGGAAATTACAGAGGCATGTACCAACATTCATTCCCTGGAGATTGCCAAAATTAATTGCCTGTTGATTAATGCCTTTGTCTTGTCTTCAGTTAGTCACTGAATGTTTAGAAACTGTCATTTTTGGCTAACCAAGGCAAAAGCATCAACAGCTTCTTGAGGGCTGCGTCATTTTTACACTACACGTTTTAAATTGCCCTAACACACCTTTGCAAAACATAAGGTTTTTAATAAATATGTCCCATATTATTGAAAATTAAAAGGAGATTCTTCATTATTTTTGCTGCAGAACATAGGTGGCATATTGCTTAATACATTCAGCTTTTATGTGGATGTAGGAATGATGATGAGACAAAATCTTCGGAGCTTTCACTAACAATGTGGTGAAGATAAATGTATAGATACTTGAAATTCTCGATAATTTTAAGATCTTGTGTTGCCAAAACTCTTGGAACATATGATAATACTTTATGAAATCTCAGAAATACAAACAGAATTTATTTCATATAAGGTAATGTGGTGATAGAAGGAGTCAAAAAACCACAATAAAACATTTAGAATTCTTAAAAAATGGCTTATTGTTAATGAATTAAAAGGTTCTTAAAATTTAAAGACTCAGAGAGACAATACCTTGTCTTTTGATGCAGTAGAATATCTGTGAAAAGAAGTAGCTACTTCAAGGAAGAGTCAGATGAGACTGGGAAAATATGTTTAACTAGTAGAGTAGATAAGGCTGAAATAATCTGCCCAGAGGAATGCTCTATCTCTTCAACTGGAGATTTCTGTGACTGCAAAGCATCCATTAGGAAGAGGCAAGACAGTGTCTTTGGGTGTTTTGCAGCTTAATTTTATATTTCTGTGATGTTCTCTGACTTTTCCTTTCTTTTAGGAAGTTTGGTATCCAACTTCTAAATGAAAAAATGTAAGATCAAGGAACACTGAATCTTTTCTTATAATTATCTTGCTTTGGGCAAATAACCTTAATAATTGCCTTTTTCAAAATACGCTCATATATGCTGTTTTCCACACAGTGAATAAATCAGCGACTTCTCAAACTGAACAGGAGAAGGGAAATGAGAATTCATATGTTGAAATCCTAGAAGAGATTACTTGCTTAGATAAGGACCAAGTCCAACATAGGTAGGTTATACAAAGTACAAAAACGTTGCTGCAGACAGATATTTAGGCATGTAACTAGTCTGAATCTCATATGTGATCCATCGCAATACCGACGTGCTGAATGTTAAAAGTTTATGTAGGCATTTCTCTAATGTGGAGTTTAAAGCATATTTGCATTGTTCGCACAATGTAAGTAATCCTAGAAAATTTGAATTCATATGTTTTGATTTTCCAGGGTATTCTTAGATGTAGAATTTAGATTTTTAGGTATATTATATGACCTATATGTATACATGTTTAAATATATATATATCTATGTGTACACATATATCTGAGATATGTCTCACATGATGTAACTGCCCTTAAGTGAAATGCACTTGATTTGAGTTACATGTTTTCTAAGATGCTATTTTGCATTTCTACCTTTGTAAAAAGCACTTAACTTTCTGATTTTAATTAAATCACTAGATAATTAACTTTACAGAAAGGGCAAAATCCAGAACAAGTCTTGTTTCTAAATATTCGATAAATACTAACTATTTCAGACTATTATTTATTATTATTGGTTTAGTTGTGATATAGGAAAGTAGGTTTAGCTTGTGACAAGAAGCAGAAAATACATAAAACTAGTTAACAGAAGGATTTTGAAAATTTTCCTATGTTTAAAATGAAGGGTTTATTGTGAATGGAGTTATTTTAGTATGAAGCTAGATGGTCTGCTTTTTCTTTTGTTTACTAATTTTGGAAAATTCTTGATTTTCTATTACTTAGATTTTAATTTCATACATTAATATGATTTTCATAGAATTTCCGGCTTTCTAGACACATGGCCAAAATTAGAGAAATGGTTTTCAGTCTGTCAAAATACTCTAGTGAGCGTAAATGCAGAGACAGAAGAAAGTCATGTGTGTGAAACAGTGAAGGAAATAATAATGCAAGAAATTGCAAAAAAGCAGAATATAGGTAAGTTTTCATGTTCTTACTTTCTAGAAATAGAATGCTTTCCTCTCTATAATTAACTACTATATAGAACTAAATGAAACCTGCATTTTTGCTGCCCCTGGAAGACTCTGGGGATGTGTCATTTAGTGATAATTGCACCAGAACACTCTAATCTGTTGTGTTTTTAACTTTTCAGAGGGTATGGATCAGTTTCACATAAAAATTAAAGCATTAAGTTCTGTTCTTTCTTCCTGGTTTAAAAATTCCATTTCTCGTCTTAGTCAAGCAAAAGGAAAGAATAATTTACAATAATTTTAAAAAAAATAAACCAAAAAAGATGAAGTATCCAGGGGAACAAATGCATCAAATAGAACAGTATTAGTAGACTGAATAACCAGAGGTATTTTTCATAATTATTATGAGAAAGTCTTGTTATGTCTTCTACCACCAAAGGAAAAAAAAAAGTATTAACTTGGAAACTGCTCTTTACAGTAAAAGCTTATCCCACTACTTCTGCATAAGATTTCTAGTTCATGAAAAATTCTTGGAAATACCACAACTGACAGAAAATTGGATGGAGTGTTTTCAAAAAACTACCTAGATAAAATTGATTTTTTTTTTCTTTTTTATGTGCCTGGTATAATTAACAGCCCTGCTGGAGTCGGTGCAGACGGAGCAGAGATCTTCCAGTAAGAATCCAGCTATCTTATAGAAGTTCTGTAAAGGGCTATTTACTCACTATGGAGAAATAATCTCTTTGGTCAATAAATAATGTTTAATTAATTTCATTTTTATATTGATAGCTTCCAAGCTATCCTTCACTAGTAGGTTCATAAAAGCAAAACAGTCATTTCATTCAGGTTGGTCAAGCATGACTTACATTTAGTGAACCCATGCTGAGTACTCCTGATCACCCTCTTGTCTTCCATGGGGGTAGAGGTGGCCCTCTAGATGGCCTCCATCACCTTTGGAACCACTATTTCCCTGTGTCCTCCTTCTTGCCCTTTTTGAAGACCGAGGTGCCATTTCCTTTCTCCCACTGTTCAGGCACCTCTCCTGATTTCCATGACCTTTCAAAGATGATCATGGATGGCCTGGCTATGGTTTCTGCCAGCTCACTCAGAACTTGTAGATGCATCCCATCAGAATCCCATGGACTTGTGCATATTAAGTTTTTTAGATGTTCTCTGGCCCATTCCTCTTTGAGCATTGCTGATTTCATTAGTATTTTTTTTGATGAACAGCACCTAAGTACTGAAATAGTGAATCTGTTTCATTATTTTGAACTTGTCAGTAACACAGGCATCTCTGTTTATTGATACTTAAATACATCTGAAGGTACTAACTGTACATTCATATGAAGGGTCTGATCAAGAAATAGCACCAGCACCAGAAGAAGAAAAGACTTTACCAAGTACAGATGAAGAGCCGCTTCCTCCAGCTCCTGAAACACCACCACCACCAATAGAACCAGGATCAGATGAATGGATTTATGTAGATGAACCACTACCCCAGGTACATTAATTCATGATTAAAAGTCTTAAATATGAAAATGTATATTTTCCTTAGTATTCTATGAATGTTCTGCCTAAAGTTTTTGTATCATTGCATGTTGTTCAGTATTTTTCAATGAAAGTTACGCTGGTACTGTGTGATAAATATCAAGATATACAAACAACCGTTCCTACTGAAATACATAAAATAAGTAAACATACTTTAAAATTTTGATTTTTTTTCCTAAATTCTTTACAATTATGATGAAGAACATGGATGCCAAAATAATAATCCTTTTTGTGTTATGATATACCAATACAGACTTACTAGATCAGTTTTCTGTCTCTGACAAGGGTCAGTTGTGAATCTCATACAAAGAGTAAGAACAGCGCATACAGGAGTGTGTGCACTAATCTTATTCTTAGGATATTTTTTCCTTTCATGTTTTCCCCAAAGACATCTCCCTAGATTCCAGTGATCTGAAATGCAAGGGTTTTCTGAAATATCTTTATATCTGCATCTTGTGTTTAGTAGCTCTCAAGAGACTTTTCTTCCTTGATTATGTGTTTTAGTTGCTTTTTTGAGGCAATTTAATTTTGTTCTCCATGACATAGGCTGTATAATTATGTTAATTTTGAAAAAATATTTCTCTCTCTTTTCTTTAAATCGTGTTTTTTGCTTGGGTTTGATGATCCTAATTCGTATATTGTGAGATACAACGAATACTACTTCTATAATAACCCTCTGAAGGTATTTAAGATGTGACAGGCATGCCTTACATGTTCATTTTGTTCAATGTTTCTTTTCTTCTCCAGTCCAGTTATAATCTGTTATAGTTCTCTAGATTTTTGGAGATGGGAAGATGGAACTGCATGCATTTTTCAAATGTAGATTTCAAAGGTGGACAGTGAAGTTTGGAATTTTGCTCTGTAATTCCTTTCCTAATGTTTGCCAGTTTTTCCTTCATGACTGCATGTGCTGGATTTCCTCTGGCCGTGGGCTTTAATTACGTTTTGTGAAAGTCAATCAGTCAGTGAAGCATCACTTTAGGAACACTGAACAGTCAGCTTAGGTTTTTACAAGCTCAAAAAGGAGTTACCAAGTTTTCATGCTTCAGTGCTCAGTATCATCGCTTATAATAAGAACGTATTTATTCATTTATGAGCATATCCAAAACCATAGATACTGGAGTATTCTTATGGAACTTCCGATTTTTTTTGAGACCTGCCACTCTTTTTTCAAAGAAATGCACAGGATAAAACTATGTATTAGTACAATCTCTACAATCAGCTGTAAATCAAAAGAAATACATAGTGAAAATAAATCAGTAACGTGATTTCATGAAATAATTTTTTCATGTCTTTACTAATGCTATAGATAAATGAGTTACCAATAAATATATAATTTAATTTTGATGTTTTTAAAAATTTCACAGGAGGTAATTGATTTTTTAGTACCTCGCTGGGAAATGATAGAAAGTGCATATATAAATACCATCAAAAGTGTACTTAGATGCCTAAGGGATGAACAGTACACAATGATTCATTACACAGCAGATATTAGGTGAGTAGATCCTAAATAGTAGTTTCTTACGTGAATATTAGTATATTTTATTTTTCATATGGCATTCTATATGTCTTTTAACACCAACATTATTTTTACCATAATTTACAGAAAAAATTTCCAGGATTATTTGATGCGTCCAGATCTTAAGCAAGAGTTTGTATCTCAGTGGCAAACAGATTTTAATTCTATTTCTGATGACCTGCGAGATGATGAGGAAACAAAAGCTGAGCTACACCAAAGAGTTACTGTAAGTAAATGGCAAAGTTACAATATATTCTAGACTATTAGTCATTGTATACAAAGTTGGTAGAAGATGAATGATAGTATATATTTCTTTTTTCTTTACTACTCCTCTTAAACTATTTCATTTCCTCTTGTGCAAAAAGTGTTCTGCACAATTACTTCTCTGTTGTTTGGCCATAATTCTCTAATGTCTTGTTTTTAGGTTACACTATGGTATTCTGGTGCAGTGCTCTCTTTTTCTTTACATTTTATGGTTTTCAGAGATTTTACAGGTTTGGACCTTTTTATCAGAATCTGTCAAATTTTAGGCAGTATTTTAGGTTTTCAATAAGTTGTATATGGTAATATATGTTTTTAAAACTGGTTCCTGCAAAGTACAGAGAATGTCTTTGAAACGTTTTGATTCAGGTAGACCTTTGTTATGTCGTACATTTTCTGAGTGTTCTTCACAAAAATCCACAACAGTTGGGGTCCTAACAAGTTCAGAGCCAGATTTAACATAAGCCAAAAGTAGAACTCTCTTTGAATTTATCGGATTTCCATTTCAGAACAGACATGATTTTTAGTTGAGTCGTATTAGGAAATGCTCCCCAAAAATGGGAAAATGGAATACTAACATTATTGTTAGTCTTCATTACTCTCAATGAGCCATGTAGTGCTGCTATTAGATGTAGACATTAGTTGAAGAGCCCTTAATTAAAAGACTGTTAGAGAAAAATGTCATGGAGGCTATCCAAATTGAAAAAAAACACTTGAAATCTGACATAATTTTCTCTGAATTTTTCATATTGCACATCCCTTTTAAGTGTTATTCTTAGTGTATTAGTTAACAAACCATTCAAATGGAGAGTTGTGGATGCCTTTGGGAGCTTAGCTATTCATAGTCTCATGTTTGTCTAGTTTAGATAGATCATCTCTGCCTGAGGAGAGCAAGGCAGCCTGCACACTGAAATCATATCTTTGTATTCTTCTCTCTGGCACATTTGTAAAGCCACTTTATGTCAGCTTTCTGTACACATGTGATTTGACCAGGCTTTAATATTTATAGCAATAACGTAAAAGTCCCATATGAAAAGATGCCCTATACACGGAGGGGAAAAAAAAAAGTATATAAGTTTTCTTAATAGTTATTTATCATATTTGATTTTGGGTTTTAGGACCTAAGAGACCTTCTCTGGGATATCTGTGATAGCAGAAGGGAAGAAGCAGAGCAGGAACGTATTGATATAATGAATGCAGACTGGTTACCAGATCACAGGGGGATTGCAATGAACCACTTCTTTTCACTTATGCAGGTATGGGCCACTACAGAGTCTGCAATGGAAAGGGGCAATGAATTAGATTTGGAAAACAGTAAGCCTGAGAGAACTTTTATATGGTTGGCTCCAAATGTATGAGGGATTGAGAACTAATTAAGCAAATCTTCATGTCTCTTCTGAATTTGTCTAGAAACTTGAGAGACAAAAAGTAGGTGATGTTCCATATATTTAACTGTGGCAGGCAGAAAAGGTTAAGAAAAACGCTATTGTTGTCCAACCTCCCAAAATTTTCAGTCTCTATCGTATGGTGCTATTTTTTGCAATTTTATCACTTCAGTGAATCATCTGAGTTTTGTAACAGAAATGTTACAGCTGTTTATCCTTCTGTAATCATATTGACATCACCTTTTAATTTGTGAATTACATGATTCACCGCTGTTGTAGACCCACTTGATGTTACAATATTTCCTGTATTTCAAAATTATTTCAGTTGTAACTTCACCAACGTGGCTTGAAAACAAAGCCTGAAATACAAGGTGTGTTTTTGAGCTTGAGATGTCATTTGTTGCTCTTGAGAACGCCTGTTCAAATATGACCCAACTTTCAGATATCTAACTTCAGAGTTTTCAAGAGACCATTCAGTTTCTGCATTAAAGTAAGATTTCCCTGTTACTGCTGTTCTAGGTGCATAAATTTGGGCTGGAACCGGACTGGAATAGACTAGGCAAGACTAAACTAGACAGGGTTTTCTGTAAACTGAAGTGACCATTCTGTGAAAGTTTTGGAAACTTTAAAGAAGACAATGAAAACAATGCTTTAAACACATGCCTTGTGATGATGATTTAGCTGAAAAAAGCAGGCCTAAGCAGTTTAGGATGTGCTTCCTGCCTTTAATTCTCTGTGTTATTTTTATATGTTTAATAAACAAGGGAACCACTGTCTTATTTTGTATGACTGTTACGGTAATTTAAGTATAAAGTTTGTGAAATAGTCTGTTGCTAGTAGGAAAATTGTTACCTTCGTTTTCGAAGACTCTAAATAGTGCCTTAAAGAAATACTTAAGGGCAGTGACTCTCAAAGAGAGAGGTTGAAATATCAAATAACTGCTGACTGTCTGAACTACATTCATCCTGTAATTAGCATATTTATAGGCCTGAGTATTTAAAAAAATCTGAATTATATGCATAAAAGAGAAAAAATAATGTTACAGAGCTTAAAAATTTTATTATTTTCCTTTTAAAATCACATATAACTTTGCAATCCTAATTCTAACAGAATTTCATGGACTCATATTATGCAGTCCAATGGAGATTCACTATGAATCTAATTTGATCTTGTGTGGATTTGCAGAATAACTGTTTAAAATTACAAACACATGTATGAACCATATATAAGCTTTTACTTTCATAAAGGAAAACTTAACAGAAAACGTTATCTCTCTTTTTACTTAGTATATATTCCCCAAAATAAATGAATTATTAATCCTAAAGCTGCAGAACTAAAAATAAAATTACTTTTTTCATTTTTTTATAAACAACCAAAAATAGGCTTCTTTGGAATTGAGTTCTCTATTTGTGGGTTTTTTTGCTGAAAGTTACATATATTCCCCAGGTGGCTCTGTAACTGTGTAAACACATAGATTTTTGTAAATGCTGTTTATCAGGTTTCATTCCATCTTTCTGTGTACACACAGTTATACTAGAAGATATTTCCTCCTTAACTTATGGATAAGTGCTGGTTTACACCACAAAGGTTTTATCCTCTGTTTTGTGAATGTGGTTTTGTGCATTTTCCCATGAATATTTAGTACTGTTTTGTCAGTTAGAGACTAACACCATACTGTATCAATAAATCAAAACATGACAGGTGTTAAATGTTTCATGAATCTTAGTTGATTTCTTCTGAAAGGATTCAGACAAAAAGATCTTCAAAACACTTAGGTGTGCAAAGTCTTTTTGTTTTCTTCAGTCCAGAAAAACTGTATGACTTAAAATTTTCTCCATCACATAACTCATTCTGTTCTATGGTATTAGGAATGTTATTTCATTTGAAAAAGAAGATCCATAAAATGTGTTGGCACTAGTATACTTGCTATTATAGAAATATATATACATCAAAATATATGGTAATTAAACTTAATACATTGAATATTAGGCACACAGTGTGGCCCTTGGGGATGGTCCTGTGCAGAGCTAAGAGTTGGACTTCATGATCCTTGTGCATCCCTTCCAACTCAGCATATTCTGTGAATCTGATTATTTATTGTAAGCATTTTTCCTATTTTTGCTATTTTAACAAGTAAGATTCTAATTACTCCTTAGAAATGACAGTGTGAATACATTATAGATAAAAGTAGAAGTATGGATTGAGTGCACTGTAAATGGTTATGCTTCCTGCTCTCCTTCAAATTCTTAGGATTTAGAATTGCTTGTGATAACATGTATTTAAAAAAGTAACAAAAGTTTGTTCTGTCCTTTCTTCTTGAGGTTGAAGTGGATCGTTTCCAGGATACAAAGAGACTTCTTCATGACTACTATAGGGGAATGGAAGGAAAAATCCCAACAGAAGACAGTCAAGATTTTACTAGAATCGCATTGTTAGATATTTTTGACATAGAGCAGGAGGAAGATGGAGAACAGGAGGAAGGTGGAGAGCAGAAGGAAGATGGAGAGCAGAAGAAAGAAGACAAATCAAGAAGGTAGGAATGCATTACGTTGCTATAGAAATATGAACAAATACAATGCATTGATAGCTTTATGGGTGTATGTTGAAATATATGTGTGTATACTTCAAAAGGATGGGGAAATAAGAATTTTTAGCTGGGGATTATATTCAAATGGTGAATCTTAAATCACCTTATACGTTGCCTGTACCCCTGATTTTTTACTAATTCGAATGTATCCCCTTCACTAATGCATCTCTGAACTGTGAAATATTATAAAAGCTGCCTTAGGAGGAAATCTGCTATAGAAATGTGTCCTACATCCCTGTGTTGCTGAGAGTTTCCAGCACAGTCTTCACATAAATAAGTTAAAATTTTACTGCAGAACATTGCCAGGTTTAAAATTTGCACCAATTAACATAATTAAATGGGTTATGTAATGACATGTAAATCAGGGCAACCTACAAAGATGTGCAAAACTGAATGCCATATTAAAAAGTAAGGGCTGCCATCAGATAATTTAACAATATAAGAAGTGCTGTCAATAATAACACCTGCTTTTTAACTTGCAGTGCGTTTAGAAATTGTTTGAGTAATCAAACTCTGCTTCTAACCCATGTGGAATTCATCAGCAAATCACATAGTCATTTGATATGCTTTTATCCATCTGTTATTATTCCTTAGCTGTTATAGTTAAACTGGACAGTTTTCTCGTCATACACACACTTCATCATTTTTGGCCGTAAGGAATGTCCCTTCCTTTTCTCTTGCTATTGCAAATCTGAAAATAGCATTCTCATTTTTTCAGAATGTTCTTCTATGTAGTGATGAACACTTTCTACAGAGGGATGCACGAATTATTCCTTGTATTTTTTTTTGAGGATTCCTCTAGTTTCTTGGCAATTGCTTTCATCAGAAATAAATAATACTGAGGCAGAAAATGATGAAACTCTGCAGGAGAGTCTTAAGCATGTAAATTCTGAAAATGGAGTGGCGACATGCAGGAATGATGAAAAGCTTTTTATTTATACATGGCAAAAAGCAGTGACAGCGGTATCAAATATGGTAAGGAATGTTTTACTTAAATATTTCTGGATTGTACGTTCAAAGCCTCTCATTCAGTAGGCAGCCTAAACACATACTCTTTGCTCTGTGTATTTCAGTGTCAAGCCTCTTGCTCCATAGCTGGTATTTCCAATGAATATGTTTGCAGTTCTATGAGGAAACTGTTGGAATCTGTGTATTAGCAGCATCTCCATATTTATAACTGACCCTTTTATTCCAGTACTGAGAGAAATACCTTAAATGTTGCCTCCATTTATCTAGTTCTTTGATGATAAGCTCTCCTCTTCTCCCTCAGTAGAAGTGAAGAAGATGGAGAAGTTTAATCCTGTGATGCAGTGTTTGCTTAAACCTTTCACAACTTGAAAAGCTATGGCTAAATTCCTTTTTCTATATAGCGAGAAGTAAATTAGATGAGTTTTTCAAATGGTTGGTTTCTAGGTTTGATTTTTCCTTTCTCTTTGATCATTTAAAAATAAACAAATTTCTGCACCCCTACCATGTAACTGCAGGCTTGCTTTGTATACTGTTGATTCTTTAATTTCTCAGATTTTCCTCATGCACAGGCAATGATTACAAGCATTAAATGCACTCTGTCTCTTGCATTTTTGCTGTAGAATTGTAACTAAAAAAAAGAAATCGAAGTTTAATCAATTAGTTAAAATATCTGCTTTATTTTGTTTATATGTCTACTTCTCATTGAGTACATTCAGCAAGTATAGGCAATTCAAAACAGTAGTTGCACAGAGTTGATACTGTGTACTGTACTGTGTGTGACTCTGGTGTCAAGGTAACAGCTGAAATAGAGTTCAGAGAAATGGAGGAAGAAGAAGAACGTCAGCAGCAAAAACTGAAAGAAGGTCTGAAAGCTTCACAGAAACGCTCAGGCAAAGCTGCTGGGAAAGACACCAAAAAGCCTTCTGCCAAATCACCTACTAAAAAGAAAGGTATTTAAAAAGCAGGCTTTGTTTTACCAGTGCTTGAAATTACTGCATGTAAATATCTGAGTAATACAGAAATGAGTAAGTCAAGACATTTAATTTGGATTTAATTTCTCTTTTAAAATTTCAAATGTGATATGTCAATATGAAATATTGGTAGTGATAAAGGAGGGCAGAGGTTTTTGAATGGCAATTGCACTTATTTAAACATATGAGTTGTCTTTATATATATATGAATAATTATTCTAAATGGCAAATAGTATTTTTTTCTCCATGTTTTGTATTGGACTGCAATAGTTAGAATGAGTTTATAAAAATTTCTTTACAAAACTGTGTTACATTCTGCCTACTTGCCAGCTATAAGTGAAAATATTTGAAATATGAATNCTGCACTGAATGTGATCCTCAGCAGTTAAAATAAGAGTACTGGAATGGAATGGCTAAATTATCCAATACCCCAAGATTAATTTAGCAGCTGTATAGTAGCATGGATCAATTAGAGTCCATACTTTTTATGTGGAACTGCAATGTGGTGTAAATTAAGAACATAGAATCTAGTATCATCTGTAGTCCTAAAAAAGAGCAGACTCCTATTAAGGGAGATCTTGCATGTAGGCCTGGCAAGAACCTGTCCTACCAGGTGAAAATGAAAAATTTTTTGTAAAAGAGAAACAGGCTGGAAAGGATTGTGGCATACAAGGCTGTTTATAGGTTTTGTCCTAACTGCTTCCTTGTGCAGGTAGTGGTTCATAGAACTTCCTTTTTTTTTTTTTTTTTAATCCCCAAAATGTCCTAACTTCAGCAGAAAGCAAGGCTACCAGCCTAAAACTTTTACCTTTCATAAAGATTTTCTACATACCAAAGAAAGGGCCCAAGCCCTGCAGTGCAAGGGTAACCTGAAATTTGGGTATTCCATTTCAAAGTGAGAAAGCTGTAATTAGAGTTACTGTGTATAAAGCAGGTGACTTTTTTTCCTTGACAGACATTTTATTTGCATTGTGCTCAGCTCTCTCTCTCTCTGTTTGATTCAGCTCACAGTAGGTCAAACAACCATAGTCTTGCAAATACTTAGCAAATTGTGAGCCCCAGAGAGCCTGAGGCTTAGTTTAGCATTGAATTGAGCCAAGACAATAACAGATTTTCAAACTTCTAGAAGAATTTTGTGATAAAAAATCAGCAGCTGTCACCTGTTGCATGCTAGGTGGCTAGGTTTGTGGATTGCTTCTTGGAACTAAATTTTTGTTCAGACCTGGTACAAGACTACTTACCTGAAATCAAAAACCATAAAGTGACAGAACTGCATCTGGAACTCAGCTGTGCATTCCTTTGGGTCGAAGGGGAAGTGTCAACTGATGATTTGTAACTGAAGAATCAACTTTGATTTAATGTCAAATACAGTGTTACTGTAGTGTTTCTGTAACACAAGAATTCCCTAGAATAGAGCTGTGGGCTCCTAACTGATAGATGCAACTTACCACATGCAGTTTTATCACTTCTTAATTTGACGTTTTGCTTTATGTTGACCTTAGGTATCATGCAGATATCATTTTCTTTTTTCTGTAACGCCTTCATCTGCTCTTCTTCTAGGATAAAGCCATTACAAATAACGTTTTTGAGTAATAGTCAAAATGACATGGCTACAGAATCTCTGAAAATATTATAAAATATCTTTAAAATATCTGTTCATAGATTAATAAGTAAAAACAGGCTGGAATTGCAGATAACAGAATGGTTTGGAAATGCATGAAATAACACAGATTTCTTTTTCTTTTCCTTCTGTCATATTATGATTTTTTTCTTTTTTTAATAGCACAGTTCTTTTCACTGCTTTGATGGTAAGCAATGATATTTACTAACATAACATTTTTACTACAGTACACTTTGTTAAACTTGAATTTTCTCTAGAAGAGAGAAGTGTTATTCAAAAGATGTTTATGTGCTGGTTGAAATAAATTGGTAGATATTAGGGTCTCAAACTGGACATTCTGACCATTCTAGAATTGAAACAGAGGCATGCCTACCCAGTCATCATATTCCATTCAGAAATGCATTTTAGGGTGTTATTTAACCAATTTTAATACAGTTGTCTTTGCTGGGGTGTTTTATGGAGTGTTAATCTTAGCATGACTTGCAGATGTAAATCACATATGACAACTGACCGGCTACTTTTGTAGTCTCATAAATGGTGTAAGTACATGAAGTACATGACGTAAGGTGGAAAGTGTAATTTTTGTTTTCAAAATAATATGCTAATGAGTGCCTGTGTACTGATACACAAATTTACCAGTGAAGTCCAAAGTCTGAAAGGTCTGTTTTCCTGCAGGACCACGGAAGAAAGTCAGTGTAGTTTCTATAGACCCAGAAGAATTAAGGAAACAAGAAGTGGCACTTAAAATAAAACAAGAATATTTGACTGCCTTGAAACATGAGGGTATGTTACTATTTGGTTATTTATACTGGGAGGTGATTGTTATTTGTAATTTATGTAGTACAATAGTCAAAACTAGCCAAAAACACTAGGCAAAATGGAAGGATAAGAAAGAAAAGAGAAGGGAGAGAGTAGTGTCTGGAGAAAACAGTATTTTTTCAGGGTGGTAATCATCAGTGATTTTGTGGTAAATATATTTAAAGTAGAAATGTGATTTTCATTCTTTTTTTGTTCTCTGTTTCATTTAATTTAATTTAACTTGGCATGACTAAACGAATAATTGTCATGAGAGAAAAGGTCTGGCAGAGGCAGTAGCCACTTTTCAGTATTCAACTGAATTTAGTTCAGTATTTGAAATATTTTGTTCTGGGAAAGAATTTTTTGGCAATTGTATATTTCATTGATATTCTTCCCTGATTCCCTCTTTTTCAAGCCACATGAGACTTAAACCAGCAGGATACAGACTTTCTTTATTCTTCCAGGCTCCTTCACAGACAGACGCTTCCAAAATCTATGTGTTTTTCAGTCATTCTGTCTCTGTGTCTGTCTTATCCAATAACTTCCAAGCCAATTCAGCCAAAAGTAGATGTCTGAAAAAAGTTCTAGATTGAAAGTGATTTGAAAATTTTTTTGGAGATAGGTTTGCACTAAAAGAAAAAGGCTTCTTTATCACTAAAGGGAAGAGAGAGCCAAGCTGTTACAGATTCCATTTGACAGCAGTTGGGAAGCCCATTATCATATAAGTTACCTCTTTGGTGGCCTAAGTATTGCATAGTATTTTATTATGAATGGTAGAGGGCAAACATCAGTTAATGAACAAAACACAAAATCATAAGGCTTCTTTAGGTCCAATCAGACCAAATGATTGTACACTTACTACTTTCAATAGGGTTTAATAAAAAGCAGTTTAAGAATGTATATTCTAAGATCTCCTAATGAGGAGAAGAAAAGTAACTTTGAAGATCCTAATAGCATGATGACGAATCTTGGTTCTTCATTAACATGTTTTACTTTCTTTACATTGCTTCTCTTTGATCCTATACTTAAAAAAATTCAAGAAACTAAGGAAGGCTAAACATATTGAGCTCTATTTTCTATTTGCACAGGCTGTTATTTGAGAATCATAGTTTCAACTGCAGCTTTGGTAGCTGGATACTTGTACTTTTGGTTATACAGCATCTAGCAAGGTCACTAGTTGTGGGTAGTTGCTAAATTTTTTACACTGATTTCATCTTTCATTTTTCCATTGCATCAGTGTAGCTTGGCTTTTACTCTAGTACTGTTAAGAGAGCAGCTTTATTGGTGGACTGTGCAGTACCTAGTTCTGAAAATACAGGGATACAAAAATTGTCATACACTTGCCTCTATAACATGCTGATAACAGCCTCATGAAGAACATGCAGAGAAGTCACAATTAAGGCAGCCCTAAACTGTATTACAGAAAGGTTACTAGACAGACACAGAGTATCCTCTAAAGTACTTTCTACTTAGAAACTTTACATTTTCCTATTAATTGAATAACCCTTTGTTAGACCCAAATACATTCTGTGTTTAAAATTTTGAACGTTAGCTGTTCATTGCTCAAAACAGAAAGTGAGCAGACTTTCATTATGCTGTGACTGCAAAGTCACATGCGTTATTTTGCACAGTCCATCTTTCTGCATTGATTGCCTAAAGAAAATTTCGTGTCCAAACCTAAGTATTTTTAAAAGTTAATAGAATGTACATAATTATATAAATAATATGAAAGTCTTCTACTTTGAATTCACTGTACCAATTACTAATATTAATTATTTAAAAGATTCTGAAGTACAGAAGGTTAAATACGAAGAAAAATCAAGTTGAATACTGAATTGTCCTTCAGCATTGAAAATAATCACTGGTCCCCTTCTTTTAGTCTTCTTTTTTAAGGCTTTTTGCTAGTTCCATGTATCTCTCACATACATATAGTGCCTTAGCTGTCTCTTCATGTGATTGGCATTCTTCTCAAAGTCATAGAATGTCATGGAATGGTTTGGGTTTGAAGGGACCTCTAAAGCTCCTCTGGTCATGGGCAGGGACAGGGACACCTTCAGCTAGATCAGATTGCTCAGAGTCCTGTCTAACCTCCCTGAGCAACACGTTCTAGTGTGTCACAGTAAAGAATTCTCTCACACTAAAGAATTTCATCCTTATTTTGAGTCTAAATCTACCCTCTTTTAGCTTAAAACCATTAGGGTTTTCATTTGCTCCAGCTCTGCTAAGAAGTCCATCCCCATCTTTCTAATAAGGCCCCTTAGGTACTGGAAGGTGCTGTAAGGTGCTAGAGGAGTCAGCAGACCATATTAAACTATATTAGCATTAAATTCTCAATGTTTTTAAAGTTCTCATGTATACGTTCTATGCATAATTTTGGTAGAGGTGGATTATTTTCTTACGGCTCACTAACCACACTCTTTCTAATGAAACCTGAGTTTTAAGGCATGAAATAGTAATATGTAGGAAGCACAGGGCAGAACAAGTGAGGGTAATTTTAAAGAGCTGGAGGTTAGAAACAGAAAAGAAAACTTTTATTGTGATTAACATACATAATTATTTAGATGTGTTGTCTTTAAAATTTATCTGTAACAGAGTACTCACACTTGTATCTTTAAGATTCCAGGTTTGTTGCTGCATATGTTAATTTTGTTCAATGTCACTGTCTACTTTAACATTCCCTGCACCACTGTGTTAGTTTTATTAAGATATTTCTTGCATTGTGAATTCTGATGGTTCTAGAATACACACTTCTGTAAAACACATAGTTCAATAGAGGTGATTCTAAGAAAAGATTTGTTCACAAATATGAGGAATTAAGTATGTTACCGCCTAAAAACAGGTGATCACACTGAATTTTAGGTGCTTTAGACTGAGAACTTTCCTCAAATTTTATAAATATTATTCATTATGACATTACCATTTAAACAGAGGCAGCCACAAAATCTCGACTAGAACTTATAAAAGAAAAAGCTTTAGCATTTCTCAAAGAGCTAAAAGTGAAAGCAGAAGAGGCTTATAATGATATGGAAAAGTGGCTTGGATCCAGCTTCTTGGCAGAAATGTCCAGGTAATGTATATCAATTTTAAACAGGTTTTTTTTACCCAGACTTTAGTAGTAAATACAGCTGTTTAAAGTCATTTCTGAAAAAAATGTAAAAAATAATAATCTTATTTAATGAACTGAAATTTAATTTTGTCTTCAATACCTGAATGGTAATAGCTCATTTCTTGGCTGATTAGAAGGTTCTACTGGTAGCTGTAGAGGTAATTACCAGTTCTGCTATTTTTCTTTTATATATTTCTAGTCTATTTATTAGACTACAGCTTTGGCAGATTTCAAAGCAGACAACCAGTTATTCCATTTAATAGAAGGCTCAGTATATTTTCAGAAGCTTCTGTCACTTTGGAATGTGGGGTTGTTTTCTTTCCTGAGCTTTACACACGTTAGAAAATTCCACCTGCCGTTATTATCACTGTGTATAACACTTCTCAAAATTATTTCAAAGACCATTAGAAAAAGTTTTCCTTCACAATTTTTCTGTCCTAGTAACTGAACTGTACTTGGGACCACTATATGGCCCTTAGACCATCTGGCATAGAATGGCTTATGTTCATATCATTAAAGGGCTTTTACTCTCCAAAGGGAAGGGGTCACTTTACCCTTTTTAAAACATTTCTAGCCTGTACTAATTTTTGTATCATACCTGGGACAGTGCTACTTGATTTATGTCAGGGCATGCCCAAGAAGAGAGATATGAATGTAGCATGTGAAGGCTTTAACAGGCAATAGTTCAAAGAGGCAAAGCCTCTGCCTTCCGGTCAGTTTTGTTTGCTCTCCTGACAAGAAATGTGGTCAAAGACATCGTATTTACAGAACATCATATCCTCTGACCTGACACTCCAAGCCAAGCCTATGTGAAGTTGAATGTTAAAGATGACTGATGTCTTTCCCTCTGTAAATAGTACTCATTACACTTGAAACAGGAGTTCACTTGCCTCTCCCCAATGCTACCCTAGGAAGTGCTTTGTTATTTTTCCATCTGGTCTCTTCTGTGTCCTAGATCTGACTTCATGTAGTCAAAAGATGTCTTGCTGCCAGAGGAGTGGACATCATAATGATTTTGCTAATTACAGAATTTGCACAGAGGATTTGTAATTCTTACTTCAGGAAAGTTCTAAAAGTGTAAAATTTCATTTTTTTAATTTAAAAGTTTAAAATTTTAAGCTATGTTTTTAACATTGTATATTAAAAATACTCATGGTTTTCTTCATTTGCATTTTCACAGTGTTGAAAAGCTGGTTGAGGTTGCACGATATCATATTGAGAGTTCTAGCAAAATCCAATATGAAATGACCTTAGAAGATAGAGATTTCTTCATCAGTGGTGATGTAAAAATGATTCCTGACCCTGTTCCTGCACCAGAAGCTCCACGCATAGAAACCTCTGGAAGCAGTACTCTAACTGTTTCCCAGCTTGCTACACTTCATAAGCAGTTTCTAAAGGTGGCACCTAAAGGTTAGAATTTTTTTTTCCTTTTATCTCCTGAAAACTGTTAGTTACCTACTTACAATCTAGAGGAACTGTCTGGGAGCTAGTAGATATTAGTACTACTAAATATGTTGATAAAGATCATAGTACACTTAAATATCCTGCTATATAGAAAAATCATAGTGCAGAATATTGAAAATGTGAAATACCAGACCATTTTAAAGCTTTTAATGGCTTTGCTATGGGTTTTGTATCTGCAAGACCACATATTTCATATTCCCCTAACAGCTGTCCCTGTAATATGTTTTTAAGGGAGATACATATCATGCTTGCTTTGCTTAAAGATGCAACATGTTTACTAAATGAGAGCTCAGTGAAGCTATATTATCTTAAAACACCATTTTAAAGAAATCAGTATTTTCATGGAACTATTATATAGGGTCTGTTGTAACTATTAATCATTATATTCTCTCAATCAATGTGGGCCTATTGTTTTGGATGATTTACAAACATTAGCTCAGATATGTAGTTTTTCTTTTCCTTTGTGTATTTATTGTATGCCTACCTGTTGATTATGGGAGCCTGAGGCTTATAATGCTTGAAAAGACTTGCAAAACTTCCTATGACTGTTACAAAATGTTGCAAAATAATTTAGGTAAGGTGGTTTTAAACTGAGATTGAAAGCAGTTACACACACTGGCAGAGTATTTCATTACTACCAGTGTTCTGTGTTATAATTTTAATATTATTGCCACCAAGATTGTGAAATACAGTGTGTAAACAAGTGCTTGCAATTTTAGATCTAACTCCTCCGATGTACTAGGGCCACAGAGGCAGTACTTAATTCTGTATGCAGAAATGCTTTTCTGAATATTTATAGAGCAATTCCAATTTCTTTTTGCATATGAAACTATTTTAGACAGAAATATGTTTACAGTTTTCCCTTAGAGAGATGCACATCATTTCATCTATAGTGTAGGAGCGTGGATGTGTGTAAGTATTTCAAAATCCTCTGTAGAGGCTAATTTTGTAGATAGTATTCATATATAATGCCATGTGAAAGTAAAAATCTGTATGTTTGTAATCATTGGATAGCGCCATAGAGCTGAAACACAGATACCAGTATGGCTGGTCATTTCACTTGAAAGGTTTTTTTGTTTGTTTGTTTTTAAGTCAGTAATTCTTTAAGATATTTAAAACTAAAAAAACTTGTCTATTACAGACCTCAATATTCTTGACAGAACAACTACTTTGCATATATATTTGTAATAATTAGCAAGAAAAAACAACTGAAATCTTTATCTTTCTACAATATTGTGCCTTTGATACTATATTCACTAAAATCACCCAATATGACTTGCATGGTATCCAAAAAAGGAAATATCTTGACTTAGTTATGAGACAGTAAAAGAATGCTGGTGCATGTTCTCTGGGACAATGGGAGCGAATTACTGTTTCAAATAAAGTCCAAAAAAACATGCAACAGCATTCTTCTACTGTCTGCTGACTATTGAGTCAAGATATTTACCTTTTTTGGGTAGTTGAATTAGGATGGAAATCACAAGCTGGGCAAGTCATCTTTAAAATGCTTCCTCTCATTATTTTTCTTTTTTTAGTACAGCATAAATTGTATCCTAGATTTCCTAAGGCTCCCGCTCTCCTTCATTACAAACTCCGTTCTCTCCTAAAACATCAGGAAAATTTTTCGTATCCTTCTGTCTCCCCTTGTTCAGTAGAATGCTCAAGAGAAAACACATGCCTCCTTAGTAGTCAGTCTCTCACTGAACAAAAGAGGGAAAAACACTAAAGCACCCAGCACACTGATAGCAACACTGTTGAACAGCAGTTCTAAAGAAGATAAGAAAGGTAACAAACAAATCCCTGCCTTGGAGAACCTCTATACTGATCTAGATTTGCTGCCAAACATCTTATTTTTTCTTACCCACCTGAGCAGGTCTCTCAGCGTTCATAACAGAAATCCACACAAACAAGCACATGAGGCACAGGCTATTAGGCAAGTCTAAATAGAATAAATCTGCCAATCTCCTTGTAGTATGTCAGTGGCAAAATTCTTAAAGTGATTCTGAAAATTGAATATTAGGCTTTTCTAGATCATTATGGCAATTACATAAGGCAGATTTTTACTTAGAAAACAAGCAGATAAAGATAAAGAGTAACAAAGAAGAAATGAACATGTAAACAGGTTTCTCACAGGGCAGTTGGTAAATGTCAAAAGGAAGTCTTTTCAAGATATGTTTAACAAATGGCTAAAGTTCAAGCTAAAAGTGGTAGTGCCAATATACTTAGAAGAATTTTGATATTCATAAAAGAATTCTTATAAAAATTGTAAACAGTTTTGTGTTTCCTAGGAATTTAAAGTTTTAAAGAACCGCTGATACATCACAGACAACTTTGTGCTATCCTGCACACTTGGCTCTCCATGGGAGCACAATACCCTCCATTCTAAGCACCGATGGACAAAAAAACAGCCTATGCTGGACCTTCCTACCTACTGACAGTCTTTCACTTGATAAGGGAATAATTATTTTTTTTCACTGTTCCAAGTGCCATTGCCCAAACTCAACATGGGTCTGCAGTAATTGTTAATTTCACTAACTCTTTTGATCAATTGTTTGCAGTGCTCTAACATATTACCTCAGGAATGCTTTTTTGTAGGATGAGCTGTGGCATGTCTTAAATGGAGCTACTAACACTCCCTTTTTTTCTCTTCTACAGTGTCTTTGGAGGTGTGCTCTTCTTATCAATGAAATTAAACTATCTATTAGATCTCATCCCCTTTGTTTCCCTTCAGCACTATGTTCCTCCTATGACCACATCTCTTGTCATTGCAATTAGCACAAATATGGAATGTTTCAGTTTTCTTCTAAAGGTGCTCCAGAAAATGCAATTTGGGTATGGTTTTGCATTACCAATCAGATCGAATTGTATTCTGCCCAGATTTGTTCTCCATCTTATGACTGAATCACACAAAAGAATTTAAAATTATTTTTTTTCATAGTCATGATCTTTATGAACGATTCCAATTCAATTATAATAGCTGTTATTCATCAGAAACACACTTCACTCAGGTTTAAAATAATTCTATATCCAATAACTAAAACAATGTTTAAAATATTTATAAAACTTTTAAATAATCTGCTAAGATGTGAATGTAAGGACAGCCTATAATCAAATTGTATTGCTATTTCTTTTCAAATTGTAGACCTGTCAATTGAATTTTACTGTGTTGCTAGATTTGGAACAAGTACGGTATTAAAGACTGCATGTAGTTGAGCTGAAATGTTCCTTTTTTAATAGAGTATTTTGTTGAGTCAGAATTTTATGCTGACCCTGGAGAATGCCTATAGATTATGCTTTCTTTTCCCAAGCACTTTTGTAGAAGCAATTAAAGTTCTTGCAATTGTAATCACTATAGGCTTCGATGCAAATAAAGATTGAACTCCATATGTGAGCATGAAAACATCTCTAACTTACATTTTTAGACAGTATTTATTTTCAATGTATTTTCAAAACTTGAAAGTAAGAAAGGTTAAGTTTGTAGGCAAAGGAAGTATCTTTTACTAGACAAAAATATGTTTTTTCTACTGGAAGTTTCATTTACACCTGTTATGTCTCTCAGTAATCATGTATGTTACTTAATTTCAGAAATTTGCAACTGTTTGCCTGTGGTGTTTACAAATCTGTGCATCTAATTACTTGTATGGAACTTATTTAATATGTTTATGTATGTTGCTGTGCATTTGAGTATCTTTATCAAGTTTTAAGATTTCAGTCAGCACAACAAAGTACTTTACCCCTCATGGCATGTGCAGCAAGAGAAATATCTTACTCTCTATGATTCTAAATTTAAAATCCTAATTCTTGCTATTTAATGAAGATTGGATATATATAGCAGAACCAGTAATTAGTAAATAAATTATGTAAATATTTACAGTGAAATTCACTTGCAGGGTGTGATCAGTCTCTCAGTAACTTGGACAGAGA
Source organism: Campylorhamphus procurvoides (assembly GCA_013396655.1). Taxonomy (NCBI): domain Eukaryota; kingdom Metazoa; phylum Chordata; class Aves; order Passeriformes; family Dendrocolaptidae; genus Campylorhamphus; species Campylorhamphus procurvoides. The sequence goes on along the minus strand of WBMV01004973.1, from coordinate 446,574 downwards.
GAATCATGTATTTGAGATGTCTGTCTTTTTCATCTAAGGGTGGAAGTATGCCATAATATTACCTTTCAGTGTACTGAAGTTATATGAATATAATCCAGCCTCAGCATTTATTCCACTTATAAATCTCATATAGAATTGCTGCAGAGTCTGGTGTGTAACTTGCATAGATGCTCATCCAAACCTCTAGTCAGAAATTGCCATGGAAACATTTTTCTCAGTGAAAATGGGGAGGAATATAAATACGTTCAAATGTTTTGGTAAAATTTTATGAAAAGGGAATAAATTTTAATATAATTCTCATCTCTAGTATAGGTTTGTTGCCTATGTAAATTTATAATCTGAATCTTTAATAGAGATTTACTACTTCCTCAGATTTGGGAGGTATTTTCTTACAGTGCCTGCTATGGCATTAAAAATCGTCTCTTTTGTAGCTCTGTGCCTTATAACTGAGCCATGGCTGATTGCTCTTTAGTTAAATGTCATAGTCCTGGTTCACAGGGTACAAATCTAGTGTATACTTGCACTACTGTCATTCTTAATGCTCCTTTTTGGATGTTTAATTTTTCTGTTTTCAATTTCATTTGTGATCATAATCTTAATTTCTTCACTAATTAATCTTTTGCATTTGTTTATGATGTTTCTGCACTGCTTTTTGAAACATATAAAGGCTTGCAAATGTCACCTTGTGTATCAGGGAATGATACTACATTTTAAAAAGATTGTCATGAAAAACAGCTTTATCTTGTGAAGCTTTTCCTACTTCTTGATTTCATTGATGACTAACTTTGTGTGAAAATGAGGTTGCTGCATAAGTAGTGCAGGCTGGCTTCCTTTTGTATCCTGTGTTCTTCTCATAGTACCACTGCAACAAATCCCACCTTTTTCTGTGTTCCCAGTTTCTCCAGGTAAATTGAAAAATGTTGGTAACATTGAAGGTCCATCTTAAAGAGATTATCCCTGATAGTGGATCACAGCTCTACTCTGGCTCCTATTTTTCTAATCACCAGGATATTTCTGCAGGTGCCCATATGCCTCAAAAAGCTGTAGGCACTATAGAAATGTTAGAATGATTTTGTCCCTTCCAACCCTTTGACTTCTGAAGTTGCAGATCCATTAATCCTTCTACCTCTTTTTCACCTTTTCTTGTGGTTTTGTGTCTGCCTAATGTTAGGGAACAGTTTTAATCTTTACTGTATGTTAAGAATATTCCTCTCTTTTCAGTCCTGAGTATAGTTCCTGGGCACATGTCAGAAAACCCTTAGTAATCTAGTTGATTTTGCTGTCCATATGCACCACAGCTGCTATCTCAGATTTAAAGTTCTTTTAAAAAATCACTTAACTTAAACTGCATGTTCCTAATGGTTTTTTTAATATATATTATGGCCCTTCAGGCTGCTTAGAATAGAATGGAATGATCAAGCTATAATTTTTTATTACAATGGGAACAAGGAGTTCTCACAAGTTATATATATAAAATCTGACTCCTCTTGTAAAATAGACGAGTGGCATGTAAAAACTCTTTTTCTTAAGATGTTTTAAAGCACTAGAGATGGCATTTTTTTCTATGATTGGCTTAATGTAATCATAAATTTTGCCTCTTGATGTACCTATCACAATAAAAGAGGGTGGGGAGTGAGACTGGATTTTGGTCATTTGTTCAGGGATTTACTTTTACTATTTCCCAGAGAATAAATAGATTTCTTGTCTTGCCTCCATTCTGCATGTAATTTCTTGTTATTATTCGATTGCTTTCTTTTAAAGTCTGAACTTTCTGGAAGCAGTGTACTAAAAGAATCATTAAATTACTGTCCAAAAGTAGGAGATTCATAAACTCTAGAGATAAAATTTTCAAAAATATCAGCTTGTGGCATTTCCTCCTACAAAATACAAGAAAGACCATATTCAGAACAATTTGGAAAATGTTGAGAATAATCTCAATGTTGTAAGAATCTTTTAATTTTGAGAACAAAATAGAAATCTTATACAGTTCCTTGTTCTGAATGCAGTAATAAAATCATTCTGCATATAAATACATTTTAATAAGATCTTGTCAGCTATATATGCCCTAAAGCATCTTATGCATTTTATGTCAGATTTTTGATCGTATATTTACAGACTTGCTCCAAGTTAACTTTTCTGCTAGTGTCAGGTATGATGGGCATTGTAGTGGGTTTGTGACTTCAGTAGTATCTTCTGGAGACATTTTTCCTTGAAGACCTTTCTTAGTTCCAATTCCTAAATCTGCTTTCCCCTGTTTCAAAAATAGTATTGATGCTGCTGGACGTCACCGGATGCATGTTCTGACAAACTCCTGATAGTCAAAAGGAAATTGAAGTCAAAACTTACCATTTCTTACAAGAATCCTGGGTAGCCTCCAAGTGATTTAATATTAGATCTCTTGTTCTCCTTTATACTTTATTTCAAGTCACAGTCTAGTTCCAAATTAATAAGATAAATATGGACAGAAAAAGAAAAGATACAACTGATGTGTTATAGAATAAAAACTATTTTATATTTAGTTGTTTCTTTTTAAATTATAGCCATAAGAGCACTGAAGCAATTTAAAAGCAAGAGTAATTCTTCTAGCAAGAGAGAAGTTGGTGACAAAGGGAAAGAGAAGAAAGAATTGGAACATCAGAAAACAAAGAGGAATCGCCAGTTTCCAAAAATTTGGCTAACAAAATACTCCTGGTTAAAATATGATGATGAAAGGGGAATAATGTTTTGTGTACCATGTCGTAAACATAATGTGGATTTGGGGGAAAGCATTCATAATTTTTGTTCTGGCACTGATGATTTCAAACTTGAATTTATAAACACACACCAGAGTAGTGAAGCTCATGCCTGGGCTACCTGCATGGAAGCTGCCAGTACTGCTTCACCAGATACAGCTTCTGCTGAGCAGATACTGAAGAGCGTGAATTCCATAACATTAGGTAGAGTAGAAAATATTTTTAGAACGTACCATGCTATGGCTAAATCTGGTTCCCCTTGTGCAAATCTTGATGAAATGTGCAAACCAGATTAACATGACCTTTCACAGATTTTTCTCAGACGTATTCTTCTGAAGACATCTCTACAGGGACGGAACAGGTCCACTGCTGATTATTAATTGGACAAATCAGTCTTCCCATAATAAGTGCTCTTACAGCCAGTATATCACTAATATACTTCACAGCTTGAACCACATTTATTTTTGAAGGTTGCAATAAGAATACTGTGTCTTGATTTTTAATCTAGCATCTGAGAATATGTATCATTCAGAGAAGGACCTGATTTCATATTTTCATAGTTCTATATATTCTAAATGCAACTTTCTACTTGATAATTTCCAATCAAGGTAAAGCATACCAGCAGAAAATATTTTTTCCATTGAAGAAATAGCAATTATTTTAATAAAAAAATAGCTAAAATTAAATAATTAATGACAGTTCTTAGTTGTTCCTGTAGTAACGAAGATGCACTGGAGATAATTTAGGAGAAATGAATGTGAGGTCATTTACCTTTAAATCAACCCATTTTCTGAATCAAGGTGAACTCTACTTTCAAAATAAAATGTGTGTAATAACAGCAGAAGATGCACAATACCATTCCATACCCTACTATACCACACAACTCTACACTATACTGTGCTATATTGTACTATACACAAATACACACATCATATACATAGTCTCTTTTTTGGTGTTTTGCATATATTTAGGTCTAAGTAGTATGTCAGATGGGGTGGGTCTTGAATGAAAGCCTCACTCAGGGATGTTAGTCCACTCAGTGGGAGTTAATCTGGAGAAATCAGAAAAAAAGATCAATACTGTGCATTATACAATTGATTATAAAGGATCTATCATTGAAATATGTTAATTTGTGATTTCTCGGGCAAAAAAAAGAAAGTGTAAATATTCTGTACATAATAAGCAACAGGATATATATTACACAATATACCTTATTAGATATGTGGCATTGCTAATTTTAAGGCTTTTTTCTTAAATCACATAATGCCAAGAGGGTTTATTTTTCCTCAGAGTTTTCAAATGAGAAGTTTTTAATTATGTTGTGATTAGAAAAGTTTGAAAACGTGTCCCCAGAACGTCCGACAGCTGAAGACAAAAAAAAAAGAAGTAAGAACTGAAAGATTCTATCTATAGAATCTAGAACACTGAAGTCACTTCCATGGTGTGGGGGGCGATGTTTTCTCATGATCTTCCTTTCATCCATGAAACTAGCAGAATTCCTTCAACCTTGCCTCCTGGGACATGTTTTCTTAGTCTGTGATGATTCTTGCCGCTTTATTCTGGGCAGTCTTTAGTTTATGTACATCCTTTTAGATCTGCAGATTCCAAAATTTTATACTAGCAGGAGCTTTAAAATCTGGGGGGACAAAAAAAAAGGTCTTTGTGTGTACTTTCTGGTGATACTGTAATCTGCCATGGTCCTTAGAGACTTTTCTGTACAAATTTTACTTTATCAGTACAGTTCCCATTGTGACATTTATGCAGTTCATTATTTCAGCCCAGTGGGGCACTTGACATTTATCCTTATTAGATATTGTCCTTTTATTCAAGACTGTATCTTCAATTTGTAAAGTTAATTTTGAATTCTAATCCTGTTCTCCAATGTGTTTGAAGTCCATTTCTGAATTGTTCCATCTGCAGTGTAATAAATGTTTCAACTTGTGCAGTCTGTTTCCTCAAAGTACTTTGAACAATTTCTGATGAAATTTACTTACTGATCTTGATCATCTCACTAGTTTTTCAAAATCTTCATGAATACAGATTCTTTTCCAAAGTGCTTCCTGTGCCTTCTGATTAAAAAATTTCCTAGACATTTAATAATTTTCTATTCAATCTCCTCTGCTATTTCACTAAAACTTACTGGGTTTGGTTTCTTTTATTTTGGACTTTAAAAGATTTTGTAAAGAGCATACCTGTTTTGAAATGAGTCCTGTTAGGTGGACAAAGGCAATTCTAGGAATTGTTTTCCTTGTTCTTTCCTAGAAGACATTATTTACTTTTACCACTTGTAGAGTGCCATTTGCAGACATAGGTATTCTTTTCTCAGTACCATCTGTGTAGCTGCCCACTCTCCACATCTCTGTGATTATAAAGCATTGGCAGCCCTTGAACTAAAATGATGAATCACCTTTTGTCTTGTGTTATAATCAGATATTCAAAACTTATTCTGTGCTCTGTAATATATACCCAAATACATTAAATTTAGACAAGAATGCATAAAAACGCTGCAAGGAAAGTATTTTATATCTTTTTTACATGTTTATGTGGGATTTCTCATGTCTCACTGAGACTTCCTTGTTCCTCCTGAATGTCGGTAGAAGGATTAAATCACAATCCATTTGAAATTTTTGAACTACTATAACTTTGGAATTGTCCCATATCAGATGTTTCAGGAGGAGGTAATAAGGTAAAGGAATATGCCCTATAGCACGTCAGCAATTCTGTAATCAATAGATAGAAAATTGCTTAGCTCTGAATGAAAGAGAATGTGTTTCTTCATATTTAACGCACAGGAAGAAAAGTGGGTGGACACTGCAGATCACCTGGCAGACCTTACACCTTTCACAGTGTTTGCCATAATATTACCTGAAACCTCCATTTGAGCATTTTCTATAATTCAGTCTGAGTTCTGTGAGTGACATTTTAGATTGCAATCCCATTTCAGACATTAGTTTTGATGCCAGTTCTTAAAATTCTTTGTCCCTCAAATACTTTTTAGGTATGTTTCTGAAGTCATGTAGCCTCATACAAAACTGAGATGAGGATATTACTATCCTTTTAGAATTTAGGCAGAAAAACAAAACCAAATTTCATTTCAGGAAGCCATAAACTCATAGGAAATACAGGAACTGCTTTCTTTATTGTCATATAGGGAAATCATAGTAGGAATTTAACAATTTTAAACAGAAGATAATATGACAGAAGTTAGATTGCCAGTGATCCAATGTGGCAAGGCAAGTGTTTAGGAAAAAGTGAAATAAAAATTATCATAGCTGGTCTCTTCATGGTAAAGCACTAGAAAAAAATGAGAATGCAAAGAAAATGTATGCATTTTTCCTGTAGTTTTTTATTTGAAGTGTTCACTGGCCCCATCCTGAAGCATAGCCTATTCTGCCCAAAAAGCACTAAAATGTTACCTGGTTTATTGAGTAGTCTATGAAGTCTCTCAGTAATGGTGCTTCTGTGATGCCAGCTTTATTGTTGCACGTGGAAATGATCTGATTCTTGTGGTGTAAAGTTTTCATCAAAAAACAAATGTCTGGTTACTTTAAAACTATTATATCAGCAATCCAAGGTGCTTCAGTACACAGCAAATGGTTTATCACTTTTTTTTAAAAAAAGATGTTCTTTTTCAATGTAGATGACTCAAAAACTTTCACAGGGTGGCATCAGGACACTGTTAGCAGTCTGCCAGATTTTTTTTTCCCCAACTTTTGCTTTCATGCTTAAATTTGTGGTAGGACATAAGGCTTCAAATCCAGATGTTTCTTCCTTCCTTCTTCCTGTCTCAACAGACTTTAAGTTTCCTGAATCAATTTTATTCCTCTTATCTCCAAGCTTAAGATGTGCTGAGGGCATTACTCTCAGTTTTCTGATTGGAGGTAAATAGGTCTACAGACACTGTAGATTATTAGTTCAGGTTGGCAACTGGCAATTCAGATTGGCAGATTTTTCTACCACTTACATATTTTTTCATAAACTTAAATTTCTCTTCCAACACAAATGTTCCTTAGCCATAAAATGTTCTTTTTCAAAAGAACAAGTTTGACTGGAAAAAGAAAAAAAAAAAAGTAAGTCTTTCCAGTATTTCACTGATTGTGTTTGCCTTTAAAGTTAGCCTGAAACCTTCCAGTTTTGATGTTATGAAAGTGATCATGAACTGACCAAATCTGCTCTGTCTCTCAAAATTGAAATAATTTGAAACTTATTTTACAATTTTTGTTGTTAATGCAGAGGTTTTGCAGTGAAACCTCATGGAGCCAACGAAGTCTGTTTCTGGAAGAAAAGACTTACCTGTCTGTTAAATTTTGTATACATAATTTTGCATTTTAATACCATGCATGAAGCTTGAAGTTTGATTGCTCATAAGCAAATCCATGCCTATTTAAGAAATAAATAAGAATTGTTGCACTTACCTGTCTAGTGAAGCTATTTTAGTTCCAGCAAGTGAATTCTCATAAGCTTTTTTTTTAAAAAGTTCGATTTTGTTTCAAATTTCAACAGACAGTGGTCTGTGGTTTTTATCCTGTTCACTAACTTATGCTTACTTTGAAGAGTGAAGATTGATTTATGATTGATTAAAATAGAGCACAGTGGGAGAGAAGGTGGGTAGATATTCAATACACATAAATCTGACTGATTGGTATTTTTGAACTGCTCATTAACTGTCAGTGTAGATTGTGTGAGTGGATTAGTGATCACAGTGCAGATCAGGACAAGTATCGAAAGAACTGCAGTGCATTGGAATATTTGATACTTTGCTATTAGATAGGCCACGCATGATTTATTTTAAATGTGGAAATTTTATGTTGGGCTTCAAAGATATTAGCATTATCAATCATGCATAATAGCAAAGTAAATGATTTTCCCACATTGCTATTAAAATTAAAAAATAGATTTCCTTTTATAGAAGTCTTACTTAAAATGCTAAATATGTATTTTTATATTGACTTTTTTATTAGGTTTTATAAGAAAAAAAGTTTTTATTGACATTTTTAGTCGATTGATTATTCTGAATCGTGGAGCAAATTACCTTCCTGATCCATGGATGAACTTAAAACTTTCAGATGTAAGTTAACCCCTATTTTCTCTTCAACTGAAGTATTGGTTTGTGTAGAACATGCAGCATTGTCCCTATTATGATAAGATTATAGTTATTATAGGACATTATCAGTTTTTCCTTCTGTTTCACTAGAGAAGGATTCTGGAAGCTGCTGTGCCAGAAATAAAATGCTTTTGTAAGCAATATATTTATTTGCAGTTTTCAAGTCATGTTTTTCTTTAGACACCGTTGAAAATTCATTTCCAGGAGTTAAAATAAGACTGTTTACATTCTTCACTCCAAGACAGGAAATTAAAATCTGAGTCTGTATGGCCTTAAACTTGTTTATCCAAGATTTTCAGGTTTAGGAACATGAAGAATTAGATTTTAGTCTTTCCAAATCTTCCATATGGAATCATCTGGTTATTTTTACTTTCTGATGTTGCTGGTAGGCCTATGGAATGAAATTATTTACTTGTTTTAGCATGTTTTGATAATTATTTCTGTCACTAAACCATGATTCCCATTTTTATTTTCATTGGATTTCACATGTGGGAAACATCTTCGTTCATATATTCTTCATACAGATGAACTGCATGAGTAAAACATTTTAAAGTTCTCAGTGGTGTATTTCCACTGAGTCTAGTGAAAACTAGCCACAGCTGTCATCATCAGTATACACAAATTTAGTCTTAGCACAGAAAATTAATTATATGGGGAAAACTACAAGTCAAATATTGTATATTAATAGACCATATGTACATGTATCCCATGTTCTGTATTCTTTGAGAACTTTTAGTGCTTATAAATGCTATTTTTATTTTAATAACAGAATTTTCTTTCCTTAAAAGCATAATTTCAAAATGAGACTTTTATATTTATAATGAAAGCAAAAACTTCCTTACAAAAAGAAATGCATGAAGCATAAGCTAAGATATACATTTATTTTGCACAAGCTATTCTGAGTAGAGCTCACCATTTCATCATTGAGTGCCTTAATGGAATCTGAAATAAATTTTCAATTGATATTAAGTGGCAGTGTTCCACCCAGTGTCAGCACAAATGACATCTACAATGTCACCAAATTGTCTCCCTCTGTGCTGCCCCAGGGCCTTTTCCTGTGAACACATTGCTTCTTAAACTCTGGTATGGAGCAACCTAAACACTTCCCTTGACAAGAAAATCTTGGTGTGGGGCAGCAGACAGTGCAGAGGAGCATAGTAGGGTCTCACCATACCAGTAGTGCAGAAATAACAGGGCACGTTTGGTTTCCTCTATCACATACAGCCTTTCCACTGCTGTGTCAGGAGATTGTACGTGTTCTCCTTTTTCTTTCTCCCTGTAACCAGCTCTGCTATGTACATGCAATGTCTTCATTGGTAAAAAGACACAAAACACCTTTTCTACTGCTACTTTTTTCTAACTGCAAATAGTGCTGCAGCAGAAAAAGCCAGTTGGTGAACACCTGTAACAAAGCAAAGTCACATGACCAAGGATTTACTGTATGTATTATGCTCATGCTGCTAAATTGTTGGTTCAATTCTTGTTGCTCTAACAGACAGAACATGTTCAGGGGTTGTAATGTACCAAGGGATGGTATCTCTTAGGCAGTTTAGATACAGGTCCCTATATGGGGAGGCAGAGTATTTATTTAGAGGGATATCAACTGCACAGGCCAGTTGACACCCAGTGGCCCATGGTTTTTTTATTTACTGATACATGCCCTTTATATAACTGTGACATCTCTCTGCAGAACCTTGTCCATCCCAGCCAGAAAAAGGCCTGCGGATACACAGGATATTGAAAGAGAATTTTTGTGTGCACCTATCTGACAATATTAATTATTTTGGTTTTATAGTTACCCGATCTGGCATCTGCATTCACAGTGCACCCAGAATATACTGACTGGCGCAGATTCTTGCTAGCAGCAGCACAGCCTTGGCCAGTGCCATCTGTGACACAGCTCCTCAAAACACTGCACAGCTTCAAGGCTATTGATGTAGCAGGATCAGGCTTTGTTACACAGGACTACTATTTGCAGGTTATAATTCTTTTCTCATTTGAATCATGTTTTGTTTTGCTAAGCTCTCTAAATTGGATGGTGCATTGTTTGGTTTATTCACATTCAGAAACAGTCTGAATTTTAAATACTTTTAGTGTTGAGAATGCTTTCAAGTGAACTGTGTGTTCAGGAAATTGATGGCCTATCTATCTTGTCCATATTTCCACAAATTGGGCTAATTAAGCTTACTTTTTACTTCCATTTCCTAATTTCACCATGAATTTCAAGTAAGAATCCTTTCTGTTTTAAAGAAACCATTCTGTGTGCACTTTGATGACTATTATTTGACACTGAATAAGGCAAAAAAGTTGCCCCAAGGAGAAATAAGTATTTTAGTTTCAGCTCATTAGCTGTACTGTAATTAAATATTTCTAGATTTTTTTCCCATTAATTATCTCCTCAAAGTAAGATTTTTTTTCAGACCTTAAGTACCTGGAAAATTATAAAATTCTTTAATCTTTTCTCTAAAGATGACTTCTATTTTAATTGTTTAGCAAGGTTTTTCAACAAGCAAGTTTCATGAAGGTATATTAAGAATACATTTTTCTTTTAGCAAAAATCTGCTCATTAAATTTTCACTTTACAGTCTTAATCATACTTAGAACTACTGCTGTTTCACTCTTTTTAGTCCATACTAGCTATAAATGTCATATATATGTATCTTTATACATATGTGTATAGATATACATATGTGTGTGTGTGTGCATGTATACACAGAAGTTCTACAGTTCTACCAGTTTGCATTTGTTTGGTGATACTAAAAATAATTTTCAAACTGTTTTAAATACATGTCATAGAACCTTTATTGTAATTTTTTTCCAATCAGCTGCTGTTGGTTTTCCTCAAAAACTAAATAAAGGCTGTGTTAGTCCAAAAGTCTGTCAGTTTCAGAACAACTTTGATTGATTTAAAACTTCTAGGAGTGCCTGCCAATCCCTACCCACCCCAGACTTACCAAGAAGCAAATTCTGCAAAGCCAAAAAAACCCACAAAAAGTGCAGGTCTATCTGCACCTGTTTTTCTATTGTTGTAATTTTTACTGAAGTGTGAGAGTTTAAAAATAAGTGAACAGTAACAAAACGTGTAGACTGAGAATGTACATTTTTAACACAGGATATTAAAGTCTGTTCATGCCTATCCTGTTGTAGATCTAGTTGATATTTCCTACATCCTGAGTCTAGTATGAGAGAATTGGTTCTGAGCACTTTCAATTCACAGCTGTAGCTACAGCTCTGTAGGTATTACAGGACATTTTGTCATCTTGTTGGGAGCAGGCAATCATGAGAAGTGCCATGCCTCCATTCTTCATCATCCTGAATTGTGGACAGTTTCTTCTAAAAGTACAGTTCAGACAAAAGCTGTGAGGGTAGTAAATGATATCCTGAAAGAAAGAAACCAGAACATGAATCATATTCTGCTACTTCAGCAGCGTAGGTTACCCACTATGTAGTTCATTTTCACTTTTTTCAAGAGCATAAATTCACTTCTCTCCTACTTCATTTTCACTAATTTCTCAAGTGTCTGTTATAAAGTGCAAACATCTACTTAGTTATTCTGATGCGGCTGTATATTAATAAAAAATTCAGTTTGATTAAGTCCAGGGATTAAGCTCTTAATGACCTTTCTGTTGAACAGTTAGAGCATAAAGACCACCTTACTTTAATGTGTGAAAATAAAGAGACTTTTTTTCTTCTCGATATCAGGTTGGCTTATGGTTTAATGGAAATGAAGATCTAAGCATAACAAAAGGTTGCACAGAACCTGTGCCTTCAGACAGACTAAAACGTCTCATAAAGGTAATGAAAAACATAGGTAATTTGAAGAGACCACTATTCAAACCTGAGAGATCTCATTTAAAAGTTTCTTGTGTCTCTTTTTCTCCATAATTGCTGCAATGTTTCGATGTTTTTTGAGGTCAGATGGTGCTTCAGAATAATGCAGAAAGGAATTATCTAAGAATTCTGCAGTACTCTAAATCATGGTCTACCTAGAATTAGTTATGTTCTTCATTGAATGACATTAATTTCGCTACACAGTAACCAGCTTTGTAAAGAATGGGAGAGAAATGATCGCTGCATCTAAGTTCACAGATGTTTCCATGAAAGAGAGTTAATAGCATGATCTGAATACAAAAAATTCTTTGAACATGTTTGTCATGATACAAGATTTTATTAATTTCTCCATGTTCTATGGAATTCAATTTCTGTTTCCCTGTATTTAAACACATGACTTACCTGGATTTACACAGCATCAATATGTTTTAAATATAGTGTCTCTTTTTGGCAATAATTACTGTATTTCATCCTTTTTTCTACAATCCATGACTTATATTGCATTAAATCCACTCATAGAAATTAGATTACATATTTTTGTCCTTTTATAGTTTTTCTTCAGTTTATTTGCTGATACCAGAAAAGATCCTGCTCTACTCAACTATACTGAGATGCTGCTTTATTTTGCCTCCCACTCTGATCCAGTTGAAGGTATATACAGAGCACTTAGCATTGCTACTGGAACATACGTTCACAGAAAAAAGGCAGCTTCTCATCCATGTGTGGTAAAGTATTACAGTAAATTACTAGAGAATAGTAGTAATGCTTTCAAATTGTAAATTAGCTATATTTCTATGTATTTGCTTATTCTGGGTAGCTCCAGTCCTTACAAGTAGTCTCACTGACTTCATGTGAACTCTGCAAATAGTTTCACTGACTTTGGCAGTAACACTCAGAAGTATTCTTCCAGGAGTGTGGAAATTTGCTTGCCAAATAATAATGAAAGTTTAAGATATTTACTGGTAACTACTCCTTGTACGTATGAATGGAAGTAATTCTTTGGCCTAATCTTAAACCAGCTGTCAATCCCCAGGAATTAGACTGGAGTGTGATTTACAGCATTGTTATCTATAGATGTAAACCCTGATATTATTGCTGGTCTTACTTTATTGCCCACTATGTTTCTTTGGAGTTTTTAAAAGTAGATACACCTTTTTTGTTATTTTCAAGTGTTTGGTTTTACTGGTAAACCAGAAGGATGAATAATAATTAATTTCATACAAAATAATTTTCAAATTATTTTTACAACCATAACGAATATATAGTCAAATCAAATGAAACTGGTCTATTGAACATTTTGGGTATTTCTGGAGCACATTTTTATTTTTAAAGACTCAAAACTGCAGATAGTGCACTGCATGCATCAGTTACTTATTATTGAAGTATAAGCCATTTTTTGAGACACAACTTACTTATCTGTACACACTTTGCTGTTCCAGATAAAATGTTTCATTGCCCTGTCACAACCACAGTGACTGTAGCATTTGCCCAATACTTAAATTACAGTTGAGATCTCTATAAACAGTATAGAAAGAGCATTATTTTACTACACAGTGTATTTATACACATAAGCATAGTAACATATTAACACTTCAAATGACAAAACATTTATAATTCCATGTGTTTTATTTGGCACAGCAGAGTTTTTGTACATGGAGAGACTGAATAAGACAATTTCTTTTTCACATCTCATAGGAAGAGGGAGAGCACAGAATACTCCCAGTTAGATGCTGTCGTCCTGAACTTAGTTTGCCACATTTCAGTGGAAATTTCTAACTTTGATCTCATTGGATATAAAGCTATACACCCTTTTGTCTTTAACATTTTCTGCTTGGTTTCCCCTGTTTGCTTGGAGGTTTCGTAAGATGCAACTGCACTGGCATTATCACCAAAGTGCCAACAACTTCTTAAGGTTCTGAGCCAGAAGTGAAGGTGAACATTTGCCTTCAACCTACAATTAACAACATATCTCTGAGCAGAAAGAGTTAACGTCCTATCTAACCTGAGAACTTCCTCATGCCTAGTTTCCCACTCAAGGCACTGGCTCTGTGAATCTGTGCTATGTCTGATGCACAGTCTGTTATACAGACAGTTTGTGTGCCTAATTTCTTGGAAACCTAGGAATATCTAAGAATTAAATGTTAAATAAATCTTGTTTGTGTGGATTCTCTTTGACTTTATAGTTCTTTGTTATAAGTTGGTATTCACAATCACAGGACTGATAGAACTTCATTTGAATATTTTCTGTCTTATACTTTGTGTTCCATCGTTGTGCACTTTAACAGTAATGTTGAATACAGACAAAAGAGAACAAAAGGAATCCAATTCCACTGAAATGAATGAGTTTTCTCCATTGGCTTTAGTAGAGCCAGCATTTCATGCTGGTTATTCCACAAACAGAAGGGGACAAAAAATAAATTGTGCACTGATATCGTGTCATGTTTGAGCCAAGCTCCATCAAATACAGAGAACCCTGAAGACATCCAAAGGGGTTTTCAGCACTGAATTAAGAACCTAAATACTTGTTTCCATGGGTGTTTACATGTGATCTAAGTATACGAGTTCTCACTACAGGTACTGCAAATTTAGTAAATATTATCAGTGAAATATAAAGAGCTATCCAGCTCATCTTTAAAAGTTTTGTAATATACCTTAGGTAGCTGGCTATAATTAGGCTCCTATACAGCTGCACCTGATTGCTCCCTTCTCCTTTTCTTGTTCTGTGCCAATAATTGTAATGACTTCTCGTTGGTAGCTGCCTACATAAATACTTTCATGTTGTTAATAAGAAAGGCTCAGACAAACATATTCTTGAGAGTTTTTTTACTTTTACTAACTTTATAGAAAAGGCCGTCTCACATAAATGCTTAACTCTTAAGTCTCAATAATGTTATTGGCTGTGTAGATCTGAAAGCTACATGCAAATGATGCTGTGGGAGATAGAAAAAGTTCAGTGCTGATATTTGTGTAATCTCAAGTGTTTTGTGTTAAAAAGACTGTGCTTTCTGTGTTCAAAATTAAGTGTATTAAGGCCTAAGGCATGTAGCACTGTGTGACTGAATCTCAGCAGTCTCTCCCTCTTAACGAGGAAAGAAATGGTTTGTTCAATTAAATGCCATTTCCTGTTGTTAGTGGTTAGTTTACAGAGACACATAGCATTGCTCACCTGTGTGAGGTCCTTTCTCATCTTTATGCTCACAAATCTCTACAGGAATTTTTTGTTTGTTTTTTTTTTTTCTTTTTTTTTTCTCTTTGACCAGTTCTGATATCAGCACAAAGTTACCTAATTGCTTGTTTAAATAAAATTCTAATTTTTCTACATAAAAGAGAAAATCTCATCTTTTTCTGTGGAGAGCTGCTTAGTCTGTGCTAACTTTTGGCCAAAATAGAGTTCTTGCACTGACTTCTTGATTTGGGCTAGAAAATTCATACTGTGTTTTCCATGTGAACATCCACAATCACCAAGTTTACTACTTATATAAACACAAAGTTCTTGGTATTGTAATTTGTAGCTATTAAATATTTTTATGTTTTGGTGCTCTGAGAAATATTAATTTTTCTGTAGAATGTTGGCCACATTCCTGGAAAAAGCTTTTTATTGAATTTCTGCTTATGGAGTTTTTGTGGACTCTCAAAATCTACTCCTTCATCTTACAGTGCAGTAGATAATTTTCCATGAGTTGATGATTTTTGTTTTGTAAGAGCTGAAGTTTGGAAGTCTAATCCAGTGATCCTTAATTTATGTTCAGCTGAAGCAGTTGATCTCATGACAGACTATTTATCTCCAAGTATTATATATTTGCTTAATTTTCTTAGGATTCTCCATGCCCTGACATACCATCAAATGAGAAGGCTTTAATAGAAAATGAAAAAGAAGTCTTGGATTACACAGGTGAAGGAATAATTTCAGTGGCAACTCTACTCAAAGTGTTTCCTACTGGAGGAAGTAAATATCAAGATTATCATAGATTTAGTACTCTGGAGGAGGCAGGCAGCTATGATAAGGTAGGCACATTGATTCAAACAAGGTTTGTAGCTGCTGTAATCCTTGCTTTTCCACCAATTTTTTAAACAATAATTTGACCACTAATTATTTTTACTTAAAGCATTTCATCAAAATATACCAAGAATTAGGTAGTGAAGATCTGACACCCATTCCAGTTGAACTCCTTTTGAGCCACCCTTTCATGAAAGACTTGATCAACAGGTATCAGGGATACAAACTTCCTGTAAGTATTGCTTTGTGGGACCAAGAACTTCGTAAGCACACATATTTAAATTTGCATTGTCCCAGAAATGTAAATGTAATTAATGTTGATACTGCTAATTTGGAATATAGAAAGCTATACAGCTGTAAGTTAGCTCTAAGTTGTTTTGTTTTCCATAAAAATTCTGTCCATGAAAGACTGTGCTGCTTTCTGACCTATTTTTTGTACATGTCTGGCTGGCCTATAAATGTCTACAGGTTTTCTACTGCCCTGCTTTTTTCCTCATCCATAGGATGGAGACTGGTTATATTATCTTCCCAACAGGATCATACTACAAGACACTATAGGATATGTGATAGGTCATATTCCATCCCAGGCCAATCAGGCTGTAGAAAAGGGCATACAGAGGTAATACAGAGGTCCAAGTGTTCTTCTCTGCCATTCTCTGGACTTTCCTTGTTGCCTACATCTATGCTTAAACATGCATTAAAACAGTTGCACGTAAGGCAAGCTTGGGCCAGAGTATAACCCTACTTAATGTATCAAACTATGGTAAAAACACATGATGTACAGGGTAAGAAAATACTGTGAGACAAGATGAAAGGATGCTTGCATTTGCATGGCCAGAGATCAGATAAAAGTAGTCTTTACAATTTTGAGATGATCACCACCAGGTGCACATAATGTCCCACAGAATTTGAATAAGATAAATGATGCTTCAGGAAGAACTTGCTATTTCTTAATTACATTCATCACTTGTAGGATGTGAATTGCCCAGAATTTACTATATCACCTGTATGCAGTATTAGTAAAAGATAAGATATAACAATAAAAGAATGTATTTACTCTGTCAAAGTGAGGGTTAAAATTCATTTGTCATAGTAGGAAGGGATAGAAAAGGAAAATGTAAAACACAGACAACAAAATTGAAGGTTATTACTATCAATTAGTATCCTGCCTATGTTGATATCGCAGCCAATTTGGGAAGACAGACACCATGGAATGTCAAGTCATTCTTCCCTTCCCCGTTCTTTCTTCTTGACCCTTTTTATTTGATAGTACTGCATTTTCTAATTTAATTTTTTTTTCTATCCTCACTGAATTTCTTTTAGACCAAAGCATTTCTTAAACTAGTTGTGTGTTTTGTCTCAAGAGCTGTTCTGTACACAAACACCTCACTGACTTCAGAACATTGAAAATAATGCAACCTCTCTTTCATGTAGACCAAATGTGATGCAACTTAAAGGAATGTAACTAAGATGTAAACTGAGTAAAGCTACATCTATATGCTCAGCTATTTACAGTGAGGGGAGCTTTTTTTAAAAAAAAACCTTTTCACACTATTCAAGAGCTGAAAACAAAAAGCACAGCATCTATTCTTTATTAAAATATCTAATCTCCCTTTACCACTTTTAGAGGAAACTATATTATATAGCTTAAGGTGTAGACTGTAGTACCCATTTAAAATTTATTAGCTACCATTGATCACCCATGTTATTTCTGGATGGTAAGATATATTCAGAGCAGTTCAGTTAAAAACATTGTCAGTTTGTGAGAAAAGGTGTAGGATAGTGCATATGAATCTTGGCAGTAACTGAGGGTTCCAGTGCACGTCTTCTAGCCCAAAGGATTTTCCACATCTTGTTTATATATTGGTATCATTGCACTTAAATAATACATTTTTCCGCTCATTTGGCAGGTTCCTTTGATGCCTGTATCCCCTGACTCAACAGTTAGGTGATGCAGAGCTTCAGTTCTCCTTTGTAATACTTAAAATTTCCTCTTGAAAAGGCTTATACTCACTGTATCTCAAATATAGTACTCTATGGGTTTTATACTTAAATCCAAATTATTTTATTCCTAGACAGTACTGTTGAATACAGACTGCTGTTTTATGCATGAAATCAACACTTCACAGTCTTACTTTCAAATTCTGACTAACTGGTGTAGAGCTAAGACCACAAGTTCTTGCTCAGATTTACAAAAAAAAGTGTTATATTCTCCAGCAAACAGGCATAGGACACAGGGGCCATTGTTATAAGTACATTAAGATTCTAGTCTAAAACATATGAACTCCAGCAAGAGTTTTCAATTCAGTTCTGTCCATTCCACATTTGGGGAACGGGTGAACTTTTTTCTTTCTGAGACATTGCCTAAGTAAGTAAACAATTTTTTTGACAACAATTATTTTTTCAGAAATTCTCCTGATGTCTGTAAAAACGAAATTCAACCACAGTGCTGTTATTTTGAGATCATTTACAAGATAAATTTAGCAAGTTAGGGTGTGGTTTCTAAAGTTAAAATGTTTCTACTAATGCAGTCAGAAACATCAGAAAATAAAATGTTTTGCTGAAATCTATAAATGGAATATCTAGCTTACATATTTTTTAATTTGAGTTAGGACACCAGATTCCTTTGGATCTTGATGGTCTGTTCAATTTTAACTAATACTATCTCTCATAAAATTATTTTGAGGTGTGATAACTTCTTGTCTTTTGAAGGGATTTTGTTTTCTTAGTTCAAGTACCATGGGTTGTCAACACCATACATGATGATGACTTTTCTGTCAGTCATAGTACAAATGTCAAAAAACAATAAGCATGGAAATTCTATTACTTTTTCATCTGGTCTTTCGTGTCCTGATTACAAATCTTTTTGGTTCTCACTAGGGCTTTCAAGTGGTTTACCATTATCAACACATATTTTTCTGTTTATCACATGAAATTTTTTACTTGGGAGTAGTTAGATGACACCAATATATGTGTGTTTATGAATACACTTCATTACATTCAAAATTAAATTTTCTTTAGATACCACTAATAATAAATGAGAGAATATTTTTATTAGATCTACTGATTCAGGAGAAAGAAACAAGTAATTCTGCCTTTTCCAGTGCATTGGTTTGTCTATTCAGTTTGATCCGTTCAGGGGTCTTCTTCAGGCCTCATATTATTTATTGTTACAAATTTTGCCATCTGTTCTGATCTGTACTGACACATTTCAGTAACCCTGCATTTTGATTCTGATAAATTTAAAGAGTCTGGGATATAGTCTACTTCTATAATTCCTAATGCTTAATGCAGTGTCTGTTAATTTCAGTGGAATACATTCTTATAATTACTGAGGATAACAAGGTAGTTTGATAATTAACATTCAGGTTATTGACACTAAAAATACTATGCATTGGAGAAATTATGTAACATTCTTTTTATCCTTCTTTCAAATACTGAAAAGTCCTTTCTAAAAAGCCCTGGCTTTGAAGATAGGGATATTACATTGTCTTTTTGTGCATCTATGTTTTGAATACGTATAACATAGGTCTTGCATTATGCTTGTTCCTGCTAAATTAATTGCCATATTATTGCTGCTATTATTGGTTCTGTTAATCATTTCAGTAACATAACTCAGATATTTATTCAAATAGAAATTTCCCTGTGATAGGATTTCTATTAATGTACAGTTAACATGTTTTTATCAAAAAATATTTATTAGTGTGTTGAGGCATTATTACAAAACCTGTTTATACTCACAGCAGCCATTTGATATTGCATGACTCAACAAACATTCAGAACTGCATGGATCACTTAGCAAATAATCTGTTCATACAGATTATGTTCAGTACAGTTTATGACCTGGACTGTATAGCTCATGGGCAATGCTTTGACAGAAAAAAGCACTGCTGAATCACTGTCTAGTCATAGGCTGTACTTGTAATACCTGTGAAACTTCAAAAACTTTTTTCATGTGGTGTTTTAAATGTCCCAGTATGCAAGAAAAGGAAAATTAACTCAGTGTTTAAATACCTAGTTTGAAAAAGCAACCTATGTTATGCTTCTTTGATCATGTATTTTTTTCCTAAAAGACTTAGAAAATGAAATGTACATGAACTATATTGTTTCTTACATTTAAAAATATTGAAAATCTGTTTTCATGTAACTGAAACAATAAGTTTGCTTCATTAAACTCAAAGTAAATCTGTTGGAGTACTATAGCTCTAGTTTTTTGACAAAATTTAAGATTACATTTGGTGATATTTGCTGTTGAGCTGGAATTGAAACTCCTTTTTCCAACTCAATGTGCTGAAAAAGGCCTTCTCATACTGAGATATTTCTTGGAGTCAAAGGTAAATATTAGTGCTGCCTTCTAAATCAAAGGATGGGTAAAATTTTCTTTACATGGTTCTTCTCTATTCACTGAAATGCTTCTGATATTTTGCAAGTTTGTGAGGCAGCATTACATACCATTCCTGCTTTTAAAAAAAGGCTGTATCTTCAAAAAATGCAAAAAACTTATATTAAACTACATATTTGAATTTAAACTAATTTATTTTATAAAAAATATGGCTGATAACTATTCTCCTAAAGGAAAAAATGTGTTTACTGACAACATCAGAAAATGCTGAGAAATTAATTTATCTCTGTACTGAACATTCTGCATATTATTTTTTTAAACCAGCAATTCCTTGTTCATCCTACTAACTCAGTGAATAGTATTGCGGAAATTGGAAATAGAGCAGATTGTGCTAATACAAAATTATTGAAAATTAACAAATCAAACAATATGTTATAAAGAACAGAACAAAAAATGGGTATGTGTGTTGATGTATGAGGTTATGTATTATTCCAAGTGTTAGTTACTTTACTTTATATCCATTTCCTGGGATTGTTGTTCAGCCTGAAATATGACATACATGAAAAAAAAAAACCAACCAACCTTTATGGGACCGTTTGTCTTTGCATGTTCTGAATGACATTTTTTGGTTTAAACAACAGTCTTAGTACCTCTCTTTATGGATGAGCTTAAGCTGATGTTTAAGATCTCTGTTTACTTTAAGAATTGCCTTTTTGCACATTGCAGTTTTGTAAAGCCACCATTGGCAGTGAAGTTCTGGGGATAATATGAAAACATCATCTCAGTGGTATTAGTACTTAAGCTGAATGACAGCTTTGGTTTTACTGTCCTTCTGGAAGACAACTTCTGTAGCCTGGGGAGCATGTAACTTGTCTCCAATGAAGTCAGTTTTTTATCACAATCTTCTAGTCACTAATTAAAAAACTTATCCCATGGAAAGAGAGGTGCTATTATTACAAGTTTTAGGATAGATCAGGCTGCAACATGGAATGACCTTTTAACATTTCTTTTTCTTTCTCATAGGACATTAAAATCTTTCTCCAAAGATCCAAACAAGCACACTCAACTGATGGGAAAAAAGGTTGTAATAACATCAATGTATGAAAAACTGTTGTTCGTGAACATTAGGAAATCTTTTTTTTTTCCAAGTTTGTAAGAAATGTGTCTTACATCTCCAGTCCAGTCCTCCATGAGAAAAGTCATTTTGTTTATTGTTGCAAGAGCAAAATCCCTTTGCAATTACACATATTCTGTTACTTTAAATTTAAAAAAAAACCCAAAACCACCAACAGGAAAAGTTATGGTTTGCTCATGTCAAATAGTCTGATGATATTTCTAAATAAAATTAAACCACTTTCTAAACATAAATTGCACTGATAGTGTGTTCATTAAGAGTTGGTTTTTGAAGAGAGTATGTCCAGTTCTTCTAAATGCACTAAAGTATCTGTTCACTTTTTGGTATTTGTGTAGTTTATTAATTATTTAATCAACCAATCCTTTAAAACATGTTGCAATTTTTAGCTAATAAAACAAGTAAATGAAAATACTGCTTTCTCTAAATTCAGGGTAAACTGCCAAAAGGACATAAAAATGGAATGCCTGTTGACAGTGGAGAGGATGACTCTTTGCTGTTCAACCTTTATATTTCTAAACTTCCATTACACCTCAACTCTGCTACCACCTACTAAAAATCTGCAGGCTCTTTCTCCACTGCAGCACCAGGCAGAGCCCAAAGGTGTGGGTGGCACAGGGTGCAGCTCCCCAGTCACCTCCCCCTCCCAGCATGTGGCACTGAGACATTCCACAGCAGGGCAAGCAGTGCACTGTTTGTGGTTCCTCTGCTCATTTTGCACATCACGTCAGTCATAGGTAGAGTTGTGAGGGTTCCACCCAACTGACCAAGGGTCCTATTTTGATTCACATGGTGTGTTCAAGGGCACCATATACCCCAGATACATGTTACAGATTTTCACGTGATAGGTGTTTGTCTAAAACTCGCTACGGCACACCATGACACCTACAGGATATTGCCTTCTGTGGCAGATTAAGCAGTCGTGGTCAAATGCTATCCTTATTTGTGGCTGAAGTGGTTGTTTCTTTTTCTATATCAAGTGTGACTCTTACTGGTTTTTCTGGAAGTTGTTCTGGAATAGATTTCAAATAAATTTTCTTGTTAATATGATGTTTGTGTTTCAATGTAGTTTTATTCAGCTTTTCCATTTTCTTGTGTCTGGTGATGGCTAACTATAAGGTGATAGGAACTATTTTGTCATGGAACTTTATGACGTACATTTCAGAACACTCTCCACAGTTAATTCCCCTGGAAATTAAAAATTTAGGTATCTAATAAATCTAGAGTTTTCAGGGGTATTCATTCTTCTGATCTACAGTTTCAGGTTTTCTGGAGTCTAAACATGGGAAGGAGGTAACTGTGGTAATCTGAACTCAGTATAGCATCTCATTTGTAGTCTGTCAGTTGCCCGTGATCGTAGCAAACTTTAGGCTTTCTGTGTTGTCTTACTAGCCTAGAAATGTAATGAATAAGTAAATAATTCCAAGAGGCCTACTCATATCTGAACACTGCTCCTTTGTTCTGCAGTATGTTGTTTTTTTCTGGATTCAGTGTCACCCTGGTAAAAATTGCACAAAATATTTAATGATTCCTTCCCTGGTTTGATTCAGCAAAGCATTCAAACATACGATGCTCTCTAATACAAATAGTCCTGTTAAAGTTATGTGACTCATGGGGACCCACAAACCTTTCCCCTTTGTTGAGAATGCTATCTGTTGAGAATGCTATTGGCACAGAGTATTTTTACATTTTTTATGTACCTTTATTACTTTTCAGCCAAGTGTGTATGATAGCACAGTACTTGCATAACAGTTGCTGATGTTCCTTATGAGGTTTCTAGATTGCCTTCTTGAGATATCAAAAATATCAAAAAAATCAATAGTAGCATACAAACAAAAAAGATAAATTGGCACAGTTGTAGCTAGACTGTTACTAACAGACCAGATAAATAAATTTATCTAGTAATAAATATTTTGTCAGATTTTTAGAACCTGAAGTCAATAATGTCAGGTTTATTTCTTTGTTGATTAAAGACAGTCAAATTTTGAAGGGAAAGTAGTCTAGAGGCAGCAGATCGAAGCATTTATATGTGATATACAAATCTCAGAATAGAACCCAGAAAGATTATCACTCCAGGCAAATAATGTTGTGTCTCAACTCTACCTATTTAGTCTAACCACACCAGCACAGAAACAGATGTAACTTTGTTGTGCCCCCGCAAACCATGCTCAAACCTCAACATCCTCGTTTCACTTGTGACAACAGACTTTATGATGCATACAAATTAATCTGCTTTGTTACCAGAATCATTTCTTCTCATAACATGTACAACTTGGTCAAATTTTCATCCCCAACATTCTGCAAATATTACATATATACATATATATATATTTACACACACATACATATTCATACAAGACTATGGACTTTTACTTCTCATATGAAAATATTACATGGATAGAAAAGAATTGGAATTCAGCTCACTGCCTTTTACATGTTTCATAATCTTTAAATTGTTGCATTTGTTCCATATTTAGTTTCTTATCAAAAGCCAGCTTTAATTAGTGTTAGATTCTGACTTTGTATGCTGGAAATCTCCATGTGAAAATAAAAAGGATATTGTATAAATAAATATATTTTCATATGAATATATATATATAAAGATAATAAATAAAAATATTTTCAGAAAGACTTGCCTACAGTCCATGAACGTGAATCAGAAAAGAGGGAACTTCAGCTGCTGGAAATCAAATTTTTGTTTAGGTAAGATTTTTCAGGTATTACTCCTTTGTCATATACTGCTTATATATTTTACTTGTGGCCTAGAAAGGGATATAAAATCATTACTGATAAAGTTTGAAATTAAGTGCAGGTTGTGGAGCAGTGTCAAGTGATAAACAGTGAAAGTTATTGCAAGAAGTGTCAAACTTTATGCAGTGTTCACATACCCCTCTATGGGAAAAGGAAAGGTATAATTTAAAAAGCAAAAGAAGTATGCCCCAACAATAGCAACTTATTTTTGTCAACAGTTACTGCTCGAGTATGCCTGAGTATCACAATAGTTATTCAGGAGACTTGGAGTTCCCAGCCAAGTGCTGGGAACAAGCTCCCAGACAAGAAAGAGGTTCTTGTTTTTATGAAGGGAGAATGCTGAGTGGATTGGCATTCAAATTTGGCAGTAGAGTTACTGTCATACTGTGTTCAGTTTTCATACCTACAGTTCAAGCAGATTTTGGAAACTGGCAAGTGTTCAGAGAATAATGTCAAGAATGATGGGAAATCATACTTTGTATAAGAAAATTCAAGGAACTTGGCTTTCATCAAAGGAGAACTTAGTAAGGTATCAGATATCATTTACAAGAATCCATGTAAGGCTTCTTCATTCTGATAAATTCCAGCTAGATTCAATGGCTGTAACCTTAGGCTGAAAATAACAGGCAGATTTTTAATAGGGAATAGATTAATTGTTGAAGCCACTAGCTAAATGTGCCAATTTCCTCTTCACACAGTTGTAAAATCAAAATAGATAGTTCTCTTAGATCCAGTTTGTGAAAGGAACTGAAAGAATAAATAACTGCACATTTGATGTTAAGGTACACAATGAAAAACTAAACCTGAAAGATTAGTTTGGTCTTCAGTTAATTGTATGCAACGTGCTTAATCCAGTTTTCACAGCCAGCTGTCTTTTAATGTTATATTTACTCTACTCCTTAACTTCACTTATTTCAGGTATTGTTATGTATGCTGCATAGAAAATGCTTGGATAATTTACTTTAGAAAAGGTGTGAGGAAGCTTACATTATCAATGTTGTTATAGTAATTAAAATTATTTTTATTCCATCCCTGCAAAAATCTTCTTCCAAAAACCCCAAAAAACTAAAAGTTTCTGCTTAATTAGGATGTTTTCTGCATTTTTATTAACTTGCACAAAATGTCTCTGCATAAATCAGTCTCAACATTTTATTCTGTAGAGAATTCAGGATCCACATTAGTCTGTTTCAGGGTTATAACCCATTCCTTTACATAAGTAGAATCCTTCCAGACTTGTTCCTCAGGATGCAGAGTGTGGTACAGGAAAATGCAAAGTTTTGCAAGCAACCAGAACACTTTTAAAGACCGGTTTGTTTTGGCTTGGCTTTGGGGTGTTTTGCTTTTAAATGCGGCTGTGTAATGTCACATTGTTGCCATAATAGCAAGAAAAGTTCCTCAATCTGCTCTGTGGTCCTTACCTCAAAATTTCCACTGAGCATGAGGTTCAGACATGGTTTCTTTTTGTATTCTTCATAAGTGAAGCCAGTTGTTTTGTTAAAAACCCTTTAGCTCTGCTGAATTTTCTTAATGTATGAAGACAGCTAAAGGGAAGTTCACTGAATCATTGAAAGAAGCACAGAATGATAGATACAGTCTGAAAATCAAGCATACTGGATGAACTTCTTTGCAGTATTATAGTTATAACATTAAAGTGACATCAACCAGAAAAATTCAAAAGATGTAACATTGTCAGTAAAAATTACCTCTAGCAGATTCTGTAACAAATAGGCTTATTTGTAAGTTGAAAAGCAATTGCATTTAATTCTGTTTTACCAAATGTTCTTGATAGTGGGAAATAAAATATTCTATTTATTTCTAAGTATTATGTTTAATGAAAATTCTGCAGTTCAACATCTTGTCACAGGACATCCCTGCAAACTCCAGAAGGAAGGTGCAAAAGGCGGCCCCTCTGGAAGGGGTAACCTCTCACAATGATAAATGCTGGGGGATTTCTAGCTGGGGAGCAGCCCTGCTGGAAAGGGGATGTTGGTGGATGACAAGCTGAACTTACCTCTCACAATGATAAATGCTGGGGGATTTCTAGCTGGGGAGCAGCCCTGCTGGAAAGGGGATGTTGGTGGATGACAAGCTGAACTTGAGCCAGCAGTGTGCTGGCAGCAAAGGGTAATCGTGGCGTGTATTAAGAGGAACACAGCTAGAAATACTTAGAGAAAAGTCATTAGCCTCAAGCAATTAACACTCATCATGTTTAGAGTGTGTGTTCAGTTCTTGACCTCCCAGTATGAGAAAGGCATTGACACATTCAGGACTTTCAGGACTTCTCATTTACACTGAAGACTTCACATTTGAGGCTTCTCCATGTTACGGCTTCAGCAGCAATATTTTGGGTATTCTTACAATTCAGAACAGCAGAGCTTTGACTTAGTAGTGAAAGGCTTGAAAAGCTTCTGTCTCATCACCTTGCTATGTGGTTGCCTGTATTTTGAGAAAAACTTGTACTTACCTTGCACTGTGAATGGCATGCCTGTTAATTAAACAGTAGCAGCAGTACCTGTTAGTAACAAAGATTGTGCCCACACACAGTTCATGGTTCAAGTTAGCCAAAACCTTCATCTTTTCTTAAGACAGCAGTTCATCTAGTATTGATTCCAACATGTGTGTATGTATATGTATATATGTATATATAGATATGCATATAGATATACATTTCTATTTACATATGCATATATATATACATATATATATAAATACATACATACAGAGAAAGTTAAAGCTTTTCTTGCCTATTTAGAGATCGAAGTACATTTTCACCTGATTTAATTACATCCGGATTAACCATTAATTGCAGCTTTTCCAGCAAATGACACTCTGTGTTCAAGATGATATTTTTTTAATGTACAGCATTGTCATTGGTTAACTCATAATCTGATCCTCCAGAGAACTTCACATATATTAGAACTACCATAAAGTAGATTTAGGAGAAGGTCTTGATCATAGCTGGTCCTGTGGGAATATTTCTACTTCAATGTAAATAATAAATAATATTTAATTATGTCAATGTAGGATTTTTGTTGGACAATTTTAGTTGTTAATGGAAATAACAGCATGTACAACAATCAAAACAATATTGCCAGTATTTTAAAAACTGTGTGTGCTGAAATCTCTTGGAATTCAAGGTTCAGTGTACTCAGGCCTAGGTTAAGCACACTTTGCAGTCCCATAATACCTGATATTCAGATAGGATATGTTGCAATTGATTTAGCATCATGTTTTCATTTTTAACTGCATAATGATTAATAGTGACACAATGAAACCTGAATTTTTTTTAAAAACTAGACATGCCATTCACATTTTTTCTGGGAGAAGCCTAAAAGGGAGAAAGGAAGGCTGTGATTGTGGTTCCGCAGCAAGGACATGTCTCTTAGAATCATGGAATCATAGAATATCCTGAATTAGAAGGCACCCACAAGGATCACCAAAGTCCAAGTCTTGGCCCTGCACAGGACACCCCAAGAGTCCCACCAGGTGCCTGAGAGTGTTGTCCAAACACTTATTGAACTCTGCCAGGCTCGGTGCTGTGACCACTTCCCTGGGGAGCCAGTTCACTGCCCAAACACTCTCTGGGTAAAGAATTTTTTCCTGATATCCAGCCTGAACCTCCCTGACACAACTTCAGGCCATTCCCTTGTGTCCTGTCCCTGGTCACCTCAGAGCAAAGATCAGTGCCTGCCCCTCCTCCTCATAAGGAAATTCTAACTGCAGTGAACTCTCCCCTCAGTCTCCTCCAGACTGAGCACACCAGGTGTCCCCAGCCTCTCCTCACACAGGTTTCCCTCAAGGCCCTTCACCGTCCTCATTGCACTTCTTTGGATGCTCTCTAATGGCTTAATGTATTTGTTATATTGTGGAGCCCCAAACTGCACTCAAGACTCGAGGTGAGGCCGCCCCAGTGCAGAGCAGAGCAGGACAATTCCCTCCCTGGCCCGGCTGGTGATGCTTTGCCTGATGCCCCCCAGGACAGGGCTGGCCCTCCTGGCTGCCAGGGCACTGCTGACTCATGTCCAACTTGCCATCGACCAGGACCCCCAGGGCCCTTTCTGTGGGGCTGCTGCTCTCCAGCCTCTCATTCCCCCACCTGTACACACAACCAAGATTGTCCTGTCCCCCGTGTAGAATCCCACACTTGCCTTTGTTAACTCTTCATATGGTGGGTGACTGCCCATCTCTCTGATTTGTCAAGGTCTCTCTGTCAGGCCTTCCTGCCCTTGAGGGAGTCAACAGGTCCTCCCAATATAATATCATCTGCAAACTTGCTTCGTGTCCCTTCCAGTCCTGCATCCAAGTAATTTATGAAGATGTTGAAGTGAATTGAGCCCAAGATTGAGCCAAGTTAAGTGAAATATAATATAGAGGTATCAAAACTGGCTGCAAGTAATTAGCTGGTTCTGACACTGGAATCCTGCTTAAGGAAACAGAGGATGATAATCTTTCTGCCACATGCATACATACTTAGGAGACAAGATGCAGTTTTCTGAAAAATGCCTTTTTTCTGTTCTGCCGTTAGCAAATGGAGCATGAAATATAAGGTTTCCACTTCTATTCTTAAAGATCTCAAAGAATCCATAGAAGGTTATTTTCCAAACTTTTAGAGATTGACATTAACCTCTTCAGATTGTCTGCCTAACAATTAGCTTTGATGTTAAAAGAAATATGTTTTCAGTACCCCAGACTTTTTGGCTTTTTTCCTCCCCCACCACTTCCTTTAAAACTGGTTGAATTTGATGAGCCTCTGATGCTTAACCCATGGCATATTTTCACCTGTGGTTATCTGAATTACACAGGCTACTCAACAATCAGCACAGCTTTATCTTTTCCCCAAGCAAACTATCCTAGTTTGAATTGATCTTTCTTCAATCTGATTCTAAGAAAAAGAAGACAAACCTCTCTGTTACTTCATTCTTCTCATGCTCAACTTTAAACCCAGATGGTTAAAATGCAAGACTCGTTAAAAGATCCAAAACTTAGCAAAGGAAGGGCTAAGGTGGCTTCTCAGAAACAGATGAATTAGAAGTAAGAAACAGGTTTCCTCTTCTCTACCACTACCCACATCTGAACATACAAACAACAAAAACAATGGTAAGGTAAGGAACAAAATGAGGACAAACTCAAAAAAGAGAAAAAAAAAAAGAGCTGGTACTCAGATAAAATCAAAGATTGTTTCCTATCTTGAGTTTGTTTTGGAGCATTTATATTCATAAAGTGAATTTTTGTCTCTACTAAAGTCAGTGGGCTGTTTGATACTGATTTCAAATTAAACCAAGTTTACATCTGGAGACTGACCTTTGATTGCAAGAAAATTCATCTGAAAGTTCTCAGCAAAAAGCCTAGTAATTATTCTCGACAGTTTTCAGAAAACTGTTCATTTATGATTGTGAGAGATTATGAGAAGGAACATGCAGAACATCAGACACTGATTTATTTTAACCCTCTCATTTCAGAAAATATTCCACTCTTGTTCAGGTTGAATTCTAACTCCATGGTCCAGTGCCTTTGTTATGCTTTGTGTTCTAAGCTGAAAAGCCTTCTTTCTCTTGGAAGCTAGATACAACAACCAGATATTTTCTGATTTTTTTACTTACAGAAAAGCTTAAGTTCTGTTGCATCTCTCCATATGCCTATATAGACTTTTCTCTGGGTTGCTGAGTTCAAGTTCTGGATTCAGGCATCCCAGGCATCTGGTCAGACTTTACAGAACTTATGTAAAGCCCATCTACAAATTAGGTATTAATGATTCTTCTCCCATCTTCTAACCTGTCTCCCCAGTAAATTGCAATCAAGGCTCTCAGATGCGTTTTTAAAGTAGAAAAGGCCAAGGCTCTGCTTGGACGTGGAGGGATTTGCAGGATGTGCCATCTTGGTTACTTATGTTATATACCACATGTTTCTTTGTTATACCTGTCTCATAATACAATATAATTAGAATAAGACTGATTTAGTATCTTGCAGCTGCAGCTTAATTTCACTAATTCCCTATGAAGACTTTTGATGTTGACACATACAAGTCTTTAGCTTACAAATGCAGGAATATATTATGAGATCATTATTCTTAGCACTTCACTACAGAACACATGATGGCAAAGTATTTAATTTACAAAAGCAGTTTAGTTCATTGCTGATGAGTATGGCAGCTGATCTTTATCAAGGTAATGGTCCTGGAGGCTTAGTTATGAAACACTGAGCTCACATCTGTGTTAGTTTTATGTATGCATACAAGTGGTCTAAGCACTCTCAGAGCTGAACAGACTAAGCTGTTAAATGAATTTAGGCATTGTAAACTGCACTTTTAGATCTGCTCCTTTTTAATTTGTCCTTTTTAATCTGCAGGTAGGTAGTACTGAACAAAGCTACTTACCTGCTATCATCTATTTAGAAATGAAAACTCAGTCTCACATAACAAAGATTTACAAATCTATACATTAAATCACGTCAAATTAGATTTGTTTAGCAGGAGTTGAAAAGTATTTAAAAAATATTTTACCGGAGGTTTTCTAGGTAACATTGTTGCATTGATGTTTTAATGGAGCTGGAGCTGTGCTAAACTATTGCTCTGGAGAAGGGTACTAGCACAAATGACAGTATCAGACACAATACAGGAGCCAGGCAGGTTTGGGAGCATGACTGGCTAAAAGTTCCATCAATTTCTATTAGAGGCATAAAATCTTTTGCACATTAAATACTTTGTCTTCATGTCAGTCATGCCGCATGTTTCTGTAGTGAAGTGCATCCTTCTGTTTATAAGCTAAAGACTTGTATGTGTCAGCATCAAAAATCTTCATAGGGAATTAATGAAGTTAAGCAGCAACTAACTGCAAGGAAGAAATCAATCTTATTCTAGTAGAATTGTGTTGTTAGGGAGGTGTTAATCAATAAAGGAACATAAGCACAACAGATAATTTAGGGAAACAAAATAATGTTTTAGGGTTTAGTGAGGGAATAATCTGTATGCTTAAAAAGAAAATATCAATATATTATCATATTGCTTCTCCTTAGCCAAAGAATGCATGAGCATGAAAAAATAACACTTGGAAAGACTGGATTTCTTTTGTAAAATTAATGAAGAAAAAAGAATAAATTTTATATTGCTGGGGGTTTTTTTCTGTGCAAACAGAGAATATATTGCAGAATTTCCTGGAATGTGCTGGCTGATAAGCAATTATACCCAGGCAGACATACAAGTGTGGTAAACAGGGAAATGGTATCGGAGGAGGAGATACATAATTACACTTCCAAGGAAAGGCAGGTTGCTGTATGTTCTCTTGACTTCTGTTCACGAGGGCCGAGTGTGGGTATGCTGCCCTGGAACAGACAATGTCCTCCCACGGTGCTCTGGCTTTCTCAGTTCATGGTTTGACAGGTTTTGCATCTCCTGCTCTAGAGCCACATTTCACTAAGCAGGACACTGCGAGCTGACCTAATTACATTTGAGTAGGTTGTACTTCTAACACACTCCCAAATATAAACTGACCTAATTTAGGTCATTATGCGTTACTGTGGTTAGAAGTTCTCTGCAATAAATTGATTGTCATGCGTATTTAAAAATGAAAGGCTTTGGAAACTTTTCAGATAGACAAAACAAATGAAATTACTGTCTCAGCAATTGCTATAGCAGCAGTGACTCAGATAATTTACATGTTTGAGTTTAATCCGTGTTTTAAACATTTGAAATATCATTGGAAAACTCTGTATCAGGTCAGTTTTCTTCCTTCTATTTAAAAACATAGCAAAGATAGTTTGTCAGATTTGTGCAGTGCTCTTCAGCCTCTTTTTCAAAGTCTTGTGTGGTTTGCAGAATTAATAGCGTTAGTTACTAACTTATTCTTTTTGCATAGATTCCTGCCTTTGTGCAGTCAGGAAGAGAATTTATCTCTCTGCCTCTTCAGGGAGTCTGTAACTGACTGTGGAGAATTAGAGTGGACATGAAGTTAGATCCAGCTAACCTCTTCTGCTAAAAATGTTATTTTGAAAGTGATGGTGGCATTGTAGTGTGAAACTGTGATTTTTCTTCTCTTCGACAAGGAAAGGGGGGAAGGGAAGGGAAGGGGAAACAGGGAAGGGAGATGAGAGAACTGTGCATCTTGCCAAGCATTAGATTTTTTTCATTTTCACCTATGAGAAGTGAAACTTCTTCAAAAGACAAAAATTTCTCTTATGCAATTAAGTATAGAGTGCTGATCTAAGAGAAACATGCAGACCACAATCATTCATTCCCAACACTTACAGCCAGCACAGGTTGCCTGCATGCTAGTGGCTCATTAGATAAAACAGTTCTAGCACAAAAACCACAGGCAAAAGTGTCACGTCGCACCCACACCTATATGAACTACTCATGCTCCTTTAGGGTAAATAAAAAAATCTACCTTGGTCAATGTTTTCTTCAGAAGTACCTTTGTTTATTTTTGCACAACAAAACAGTCTATCAGGTAATGTGTTTAAATGAAGACATGGAACAAATTAAGATGGGAAACCTAGTATAAAACCTGAGTTTTAATTAAGGTAATTGTCTGGAGTTTGTCATCTTCAATAGCTATTGTAGACTATCCCTTCAGATGTAGTAAATTCTTGCAGCCGATTTGAAAGCACTAGATTTTTGTGGTTGTACAGTAGATGAAAGGCTTTCAGAGCAAATTGCATGGAAAACGTCGTTAGCAGAGCTGTCAAACCCTTCACTGTATGTAGTATATTGAAATTTTGGTTTTCAATTTAAAAAAAAATGGCAACTTATCTCCTTTCATCTTTGCTAGTCATTCACTGATCTGAAGATGTGGCCACATACTCATGGTTCATACACTTGACTTAGGTTTTTGAATATTAATTTTAAGTTTGTACATATCAGTCCTACATAGGTTTAGTAATTTTCATTATCCATGCAAATTACTGTAACATTTCTGTTCATGTGTGTTGACAAAAGGGAGGGAAATGAGCACAGGTACTCTGGTTCATACCTTAATAATAATTGATCCTTGTGCATTCAAGTACAGTTGTTTGTAGCAACTAAACTAAGCAGCAATTTTCAAATAGTTATATAAAAATAATATCACTCCTACAACTGTTTGTTAAGACTAGATGAGGAGAGGTGGACTGCTGGAAGCTATCTTTGCCTCACTGGTGTTACCCACTCATGTAGGAAGACACCCCCCTTGCCACAGAGTTCCACTGCCTCTGGGCAGAGGCAGCAACATTTATGGACCTCAGTCACCAACAGCAAATCAGATATCAAACCTGTTTATCTTCCCAAAATCTCTATTCTGAGTCTTTCTAGCTCAACTAAATAACCAGTTCAAACCAGATAAGGTTGTTTAACTCTCCATAAATCCCCAGTGCTGGTATGTCCACTGTTGTTAGCTGGTGCTGAGCCCTCTGTTTCATCAGCTGCCTATTCTTGCCTTGGAACAGAAAATCTCAGATGTTCAGTGCATATGAAGTGCTGGTAATTTTTACATTAGTAAGAACATTTTAATAGTATTTAAGACTATAGCAAACTTTTCATGCTCTAAGTGTTGGCCCCACTATGTAAACAGGAAAACATAGTTTTTTGATAACTTCCTATCTGAACACCATTTTCTCGTTTGTCTGTGCATATGAGCCAATTGTCAGGAAACTTCTAGATTCTGCATGTGTTTGTTAAAATACCACTTCTGTGACAGTGCAAACCACTGTTACATAGCAAAGCTGCCTGGGACAGATTCAGCACACCTATGTAGGACCCAAAGCTGCATATTTGTGGCAGAGACAGAATGTGGCTGTGTGCTGTTCTGATTCCTGGTGCATTTGCCACCCTGCATGCCTTGCTGCTGGGCTCGGCTACTTAGTTAAATCCACTGTTCACATCATGGTTTTACCTGTGAGATCAATTTTAGACAAAATAAAGTGAAACTGACAAAAAAGTGCAAATGAAAAATTCTCAAGATTAAGAAGTTGGTTTTCTTTGGGGAGGGGGGTATTGGTTTTTTTTGTTTGTTTGTTTGACCTTTCTGTGTTTTCAGAAAGGAGCATAAATTAAAGGTTTTATTGTTGTTATTACTTCCTAAGGACAAAATCATGGTTCATTATGTAACATTTCAGTCAGCTAAAATCCTGACCTTTCCAAACATTGTTTGACAGCATGACTTCACTGGAAATACATGTTTCCGGATTTAGTGCCTTTAACTACTGATTACTGTAAACAAGATCGCCTTCATTAAGTCTCCAGTAGGGCAGAAGTACAAAGATCTCCAAACCATGCAGCAAAATGTTGGTGCTCTTTCCAATCTGCTTTCCTAACAAACAGTGCTCAATTTCTGTTCCAAGTTTCTCATCCTTTTCAGGTATTTGAATTCGACGGATGAATGGATGAAAAAAAAGTTTGGAAAGGATCAAGATGTTGTCAGGATTCATAGTTGACACCACAGAGTGAGTTTCCTCTCTGTGAAATGAAGGTAGTGTTTACTTATCTTAAAAAGTTAGATTTTGTGGGGTTTGTTATCAATAGCTCCAAATCAGTGTGCTGTACGTAGCTTGATTCCACTTTGTCTTTTCAAAGCATGCTTCTGATGGTGTCTACATCCTCTTTGCTGTGAGCCTGAAAGGAACCTGTGCAACCAACCCACTCTGGGACAGGGGAAGGCTGCAGCCTCTGATGCCTTCAAAACTACACTTATCAGTGCTAGCACACAGTTTCATCTACTGCCAGTCCTTTCCTGACTTTTTTGTAGAAGGAGATCAGCACTCCTCGTGCATGTTCCAAGTCCTGAATGAATCAAACCAAAATCTCTCTCAATTCTGAGTATTTCTCAAAAATGTTATGCATTTATTTTCCCTTAACTACTGAATGGCAATCCATACTAATCCATAAAACTGCCGCATGTAGCCCCATAGTCAGGCTAAGGGGCTGTGAAATGGAAAGAACACTATTCTGTAGAAGAAACTATAGACAGTCCTTTCCAAAATAGTTCCCTAAAGTCGGGTGCAGAAATCCACTTCTATTTACTCAAATACATAGTCAACTATTTAGAAGTAATCCTCAACTTCTTCCATATAAATGGAAGGTGTTGATCAGCTGTGAAAATCAAGATAAACTTTAGATAACAGAAGGTCTGTCATGGGAGTTTCAAAAGCTTTCCAGTGACTGAGAAGTTCAAATCCTACTGAAATTACTTTTTTTGCATTCTCTTTTCCTTTGCTACTTTAAAAATATTTTCCTAGAGTGATGACACCACTTTGATCTTTTTTTATTCTGTAATAATCATAAAGCTGAGAAATTTAAATGTAACAGCTGAGGAGGTGTGAAGCTGTGATTCCAGTTCCCTTTGCAGTGTAACTCCCTTTTCCCTGCAAAGTTCACTTCATATAAGCACAAACTAATGATGCTTTAGCATGCAAAAAAGGGTCTTGGCGGGAGAAGCCAGTAAATGAAGCATTGGCAAGCAGTAGAAATTTTCACTGATAAGTGTGGTGCAGTTTGCACACATTAACATGATGATCTTGAACCACTAAGGGGTGTATCTGTGGTTGTGGAGGATCTCACTGTTCACTCAATTCTCAGTGGTTAGAGCATCCAGCACTCAAAGCTTTCTTTTTTCTGTCTTTCCTTCAAGTGTATTGAGTTCATGGAGGCAGGTTTGATAAAATTTAATGAGTCTGAGACTTGAAGGGAAACAGAACAGTTGTCAGTACTGGATTCGTGGTTGGACTTGATGATCTTAGAGGCCTTTTCCAACCTTAAGGTTTCTGTGGTTCTATTATTTTGTGGTTCTAGGATTCCGTGACATGGAAGAATGTTTGAACACTGGTATTACACCTTAATTAGTGAGTTTAATGTATTGTTACTAGAGCAGACTCTGGCACTCATGCCTTCTGGCTGGCCTTGGAGCAGGCAGCAGCTCAGGCTGGGTGGAAGGACCCTTGGTCTCAGTGTCCCTGTGTCTCACTTCAGTCCCTGGCCTTTCCTGCTCCTCACAGAGGCCAGAACCTGCTCTCCTTCTACACCCAGATGCAGGTGGCTTCCTTCACTACGACAGCTTGGCTCTTCTCAGCAGCTGTGTTGTGGCAAGTGGAGGGCAGAGGCCCCAGACCATCAACTCTTCCATGGTTCTCACCCCTTCCTTTCCCTGTCTCCTTGGGAAAAGAAGTATACACTTCATGAATTTCCTTTCTACTTCATCACAGGAAGAAATAGTGAACACTAACAGTGTCACTGTGCCATCCAGAAGTTCATGGTCAGAGCCATCTTTTTGTTTTCTGCTGCACCCACACTTAGTCCCTTATTGATCACTGGAATTTTAGGTTCAAAAAGTGTGTATTTCAGCAGCTGCTGTCTTTTGCAGTTTGGTTTTTCTCTTTGGTTACTCAATATTCAACATTTTGCTTCCTTCCTCTTTTTTTTTTCTTTCCCCTTTCCAGAACAAGGTGATTTGATGCAGCCTTGGTTTAGCAGAAGAGCGTTCTGGCTGTGAACAGAAATACCTTGACCTGGTGGCTCCCATGGCAGTCACACTTTGGCTGTGCTGAGGTTGAGCTTGTGTTTGCCTCCAAAAGTGAAACCAGGGGAGGTAGGTGTGTTTCCATGTTCAAACAAACAAACCTCAGGCCAAGGTCACCGAAAGGTTCGGTAACCTTCATAACCTGTAAACAATCCTTGTTTATTGTTTTCACCAGCTTACCATCCTTATAAGGCCTAGGCACAGACTCAAATGGCATAAATTTCTGACTTTTCTTTGGCAATTTCCTTGACTTTTAAGCAACACTCATTGCATATAACTCACTATGGAGTGAAAGCCAAGTTAAAAATTTTGTCATATGTACAAAACTCAGTGCCATTCCCACAAGTCCAGACAACAGTATGTGATTTTTAATCCATTTCCATGGTAGACAGTAAGAGCCAGCATATACTTAACTTCCCTGTATGCATTATAGTGGAGAGAAATCAGCTTTGCGTAGCGGTAGAAAATGCTGGCTGATCCAGAGAAACACAGAGTGCAACCAGGATGGTGCTGCAGGAGCTGGGATGGAAGGGGAGCTGTCTGTCTGCTCCTCTGCTGACTGCACAGGGATCTTGCCAGGGGAGTTGACACTTACATCCACTTGAGGCTCACTGCTAGTGGCTTTTCTCACTATGGCAGCTTGGCTCTTCTCACCAGTTGTGTTGTGGCAAGTGGAGGGCAGAGGCCCCAGACCATCAACTCTTCCATGGTTCTCACCCCTTCCTTTCCCTGTCTCCTTGGGAAAAGAAGTATACACTTCATGAATTTCCTTTCTCAGTATTTGGGCCAGACCTGCTTAATACCTTTATTGATGATCTGGACGAGGGGATTAAGGGCACCCTCAGTCAGTTTGCAGACAACACGAAGTTGTGTGGAGTGTGACCTGCTGGAGGGCAGGGAAACTCTCCACAGGGATCTGGATCAATGGGCCAAGGCTGGATCAATGGTTGAGGCCAGTGGTGAGAGGTTCAATAAGACAAGGTTCTGGGTCCTGCACCAGGATCACAACAAACCCATGCAAGAGTACAGGCTTGGGGAAGAGTGGCTGGAAAGTTACACAGTGGAAAAGGACCTGGGGGTGCTGGTGGGCAGTGGCTGAACATGAGCAAGCGAGTGCCCAGGTGGCCAAGAAGGCCAATGGCACCTGGCTTGTGTCAGCAATTGTATCAAGGCAGTGATTGTCCCCCTGTAGCTGGCACTGGTGAGGCCACACCTCAATTCCTGTGTCCAGTTCTGGGTCACTCACAAGTAAGACATTGAAGTGCTGGAGCGTGTCCAAGAAGGACAACAACAACAAGGAGATGGGGGAGAAAAACAAGATGGGATCTGGAAAACAAGTCCTGTGAGAAGCAGCTGAGGGAGCTGGGGGTGTTTAGCCTGGAGAAGAGGAGGCTCAAGGGAGACCTTATCACTCTCTACAACCCCCTGAAAGGAGGTTGCAGCCAGGTGGGGGCATCTTCTCCCAGG
Source organism: Campylorhamphus procurvoides (assembly GCA_013396655.1). NCBI lineage: Eukaryota > Metazoa > Chordata > Aves > Passeriformes > Dendrocolaptidae > Campylorhamphus > Campylorhamphus procurvoides. The sequence continues at coordinate 408,739 of WBMV01004973.1, read as the reverse complement.
CGACACATTGAGAAGAAATGGACTCAAGAGGCATGAGGGGAATTCAGATTGGACATTAGGAAGAATTTCTTCACTGAAAGGGTAGTTCAGCATCGCAAGAGGCTGCCCAGGGAGGTAGTTGAGTCACCATTCCTGGAGGAGAAATGACTGGATGTGGCACTTAGTGCTATGATTTAGTTGGCATTGACTGTGTTCAGACAAAGTTGGACTTGGTGATTTTGGAAGTCTTTTTCAATCTTAACAATTCTGTGATTCTATAATACTGTTCACTGAAGTGAATGGCAAACAAAAAGCTCCTTCTTGGCCTACACTGTACCCACAGCAAGGGACAGGCCCTATAATGATGGGGATGAAATTATCCCTTAATTTACAAGAAGCTGTAACTTCAGGAGCAGTATGTTCTGCACTGTGCCTATGTGCAGAGACCCAAAAATTGGTCAGGCCTTTTGTCTTCCTTCTCTCTGGGATTCTGTCTCCTGTTCATGTGATGCTGACATTGCACAGCTCCTGGCAAACTTTTCCACAAGCACCATGCTGGTCACTCAGAAGACTGTAAGATGGCTAAGCTGTCCTACTTCAGGTCATCTTGTCCTGCTTTTGCTGCCTCTGCAGGCACTGAGAGCTGCCTTGCACTATAATTTCCAACCCTCATTTTTGTTCTTCTATCCTTCCACCTAGGCAACATGTCACTTAAACTATGGTGCTGAAATTGAAAAGAATAATGGTCCTTTCTTTGCTCATCAGAACCACTTTGGGCAATGTATTCCCTAATGATACTCACAATTTTTAACCGTGATGATGTCCATGCAGCCCATACTGGGCAGCCCAGAGAGGCAGACCAAGCAGCTGAAAGATTGACTGCAGCTTGTAAGGAAGGCATTTGAGCAAGTCAGATACCAACACCATGTATTTAGTGTCCCAAGTGAAGCTGACTGAAAGAGGTATGCTGAGTCTCATATCCACAGAAGTCAGCTTTTGTATATCATCTGGTCAATGTCTGAATTCTCTCATTCCTTTTATTGGATAAAGCTCTGAGTTTAGGGAGGAAATGGCTACAAAATTAAGTTAGATAAGGCTGCAGTAAATGCAGCAGTTGAAGCAGCTGTTGTGATCCAGAATGAATGTATATGCACAAGAACACAGAGAACTGCAATGGTGACGATATTCCTGCACGCAGAGATTAGTGAGACTCTTGTGAGGGTATTGTGTCTGGTCCTGGACACCTCTGGAAAAAGCTGAAGGAAAATGTGGTGTCAGAAAGACCTGTCTTACTGAGTTGGAAGTTTAAAGCCTTATACTTAGTTTCCTTGTTCAAAGACATGATAAAATGATAATTTCATTGTTGACTGCAATTAACTGCATGAGAAAGGATTTCTGATAATTCATTTTTTTAAAACCAAAGCAGACAAGATCTGCTCACTGAAAGTCGTGTTTAGACAGGCTTACAGATGTGCAGTACCTCCTCTTCCATGTCAGGTCTTGAGCAGAAGCGATACAATTCAGGCATCACAACTGATAAAGAAGACAGTGATATTCTTCGAACAGTGCTGTGCTTCAGGGCAGATCACATCAGGACAGCCTGTTCTACCTTATCAAACCTCAGGTTACCATCGCAGCACACAGAGCAGCCTGTGCTAGAGGCAGCTCATGTTGATCTCAAGAGTGAAAAGCAGTGGTGATATGGCTGTGCTGATACAGAGCCCTCTAAGCCCAACTCTTATTACAGTAGATTAGGTGATTCTGATCTGTATGCTGACAATGCTGTACAGCATCCAGCTTTTGTAACTAACAGGTGTACAGCATCTGAACTGGGGTACCTCTAATGTTCACTGGACTGTGAACTGAGAATATTGTTGGACCAGAGGATGCAGTTTTGATATTACAATGAAAGCTTGGCATATTTGGGAGTAATTTTTGTTGTTTTATTCTTCACCTAGTTCTCCATTTCAGAGAAGAAGGCACTGAATCAGATTACACCCTTTTTTACACTTTAGACATTGCTGTGGTGAAATTGCCCATATTTCTTTGTTCCTCTTGCTGATAATACCTCAGTGTGAAACAAAGAGGAGCTGGAAAGGCTTTTTAGTCCCATATTACCACACATTAGGCACTACACTGACACAGCAATAGTTTCAGCCCTAAGCCACATTTCATTTTTTTTTTACATTATTAGCACAGAGCAGTTCAATCCTCTAGGGAAAGTCAGAAAGACAAACCGTTCTCAGTTTGAGGTTTCAGCCTGCTTTGATCAGCACAGAGGAGGAGCCAGTTAAAAATGAAACAAAATACATGGAGCAAATAAGAATGTGTCCCTTGGGGTGAAGGAGGTGGCCAGCAGGTGTGCACTATCTCGGTTATTTCAGTGGTTGAAGAGCAGTCTTTGTTCCCTGCCCTGTCAGGAGAAGGGTGAAGCATCAACGCCTTGTTGGCCTTGTGGTGGTGGTTGTGACACCCTGCTTTGGGGGAGGAGGCAGCGAAAAGCAGTTCTGCCCCTGAGCTTGACTAAAGAGAAATGTGGAGCATGAGGGGCAGGGAGGGATGGGAGGAATTGGAGTGAGACAGCAAAGGGGGACTTTGCTGCAGGAAACAGAGACAGCAAAAGCCGGCAGCAGCAGGCAGAGATTAAAAGAAAGAGGTTTTCCAAAGGGCATGGAAGGAAGAGTGGAGCCTGTGGCTGGTAGCTGGGTTGAGAGCAAACTTGAAGAATGGTCCCTGTTGGGACCATTCAAATATGCTGGACAGTATTTGAAAGCTGGTGGAGTCTCTGCTTTCCAAATGTGGAACCATCTCTAGGTAGTTTTTAAATGCTCACTATAATGACAAGATGACAACAAATCTCTGTATGCCAGCTCTGCCAGATGGGGTCCTGTCACAGCTCACATATATCCCTCTGCAATCAATGCCTCATCTGCATATTTCTTTTTCTCCTTGCTAATCTGGCATAATGAATGTGGAGAAAATGTGTAATTATTTTTCCTGGCTACAGAGATTTCCCTACCCCCTCATTCATATTTTAAAAGGAGGATAATCTTTCAGGTTGATCACATACATTTTCCTGTTGTTTACAGACAACAATTTAATGGTATCTCAAACATTATGGCTATATAACTGCTGTGAGATAGATGTCATCAATTTTGAACATATCAACGCAGTGCACAAAATCTGAGCCAAACAAATCAAATGAAATATGTACCTTTTGTTACCTTTGATAATACCTGTTTACAGTATTTGTTTTCAGTTGCCATTTAAATTCCAGTCTGATTTTCTCAGTTCCTCTAGTTTCAAATAGGTTTTCTATTAGGAAAAAATGTTTTAAAACATTTAAATGTAAAAACATTTCAATTATCACTCTCCTTTTTGACCTTTTGTTATCTAATGTTTATCTAGTCATCATTTTCTTAAGGATTCTAAATGTTTTATAAAATAGTCTTAAAAATATTTTAGAGTTCAGCCTTCCTGATTCAACCATAGTAAATTTAACCAATAAATTTTGTCATGCCTAACAATCTGCATGGCTGTAGCTGCCTCTTCAGTGCTGCTCACTATGCTACCGGGAGATTGAGATGTGCAAGGAGAAGCAAAGGGAACCTATGATGATATTCAAGGTTGCCTTTGGCAGCCTGATCCACCTAAATTGCTATCTGAGCCCACATCCACCTACACAGCACAGACCCTGGTGTAGAAATGCATCATCCTCCTCAAAGCCCATCGCTGGAGGACTTGCCTCTCCCTGAAGGCTCTCCATAAGCAGGGGTGAGGAGCCAGACATAGTGGGGTTGACATTCAAGAGCTGCAGCACAACCCCATGGAAAAGGCATGAGGGAAGGAACATTGGCAGAGTCACAGCAATCATGGTCCTTCCCATCCCACTTATCCCTGGCTCCCCTGGGGCCATGGACACCCTGGCTCTGCCACAACCACCTGTGCTCAGCACTGGTTGTTTTCTGGGAAGTTTCAGTATCCACCTTTGTAACTGCAGGAGCTAATACTGACAGTGCTTGCATACTGGACTGGATCACAGACGTGCCTGCCCAAGTGGGAAGGAAGGAAGGAAAGAAGGGCGTGCTGCCATATCCTCTGGGGTATGTAACCCACACTGTCCTTCCCTCCCTCCCACTTACCCGGTGGTGGTGAAGCCCTGCATTCTGAGCACAATAAACGTGGATGCTATTTCACATTCCTCATGCTCTTTCATGCATGCCATCAGCCTCAGCTTCCTCAAGACATGTCATCATGTTGCCCCTTTTTGCTCCTTTCTTTTGTCCTTTTTGCTGAGCTCTATGTCTGCTTTTCATCTGAAGCACACTGAAAAGTCCATGTTTGAGTCATAGACTAGTCATACATTGGAATTGAGCCTCCTACATTCCCTTGGCATTTATTTCTGAAATGGGGTCTGCATGCAGGAACACTATGGCTAAATATTAAATATCCAAAGCAACCACAGCTGTCATGGACAAATTTTAAAGAAAGTATTCAGATGAAGCTAAATCAGTTTTTTGTAATTCACATTTTTAAGCCAAAGGCAGTTCTGAAACCAAATTAATTAAAAAGAATGAAAATTCGAACATTTAATTTAAAAGTTGCAGGCATCAGAATGGATCATTTTACAGAATTAAAATACCTTCATGAAATATTACATTGTCACCAAAATGACAAGGGTTTGGCCCAACATTGTGTCTGAAAAACGTATATGAGTAAGTAGAATGCTCTTATGACAGGTGCTGTCCTATCAGATTTCAAAATGAGTAATATGTTTCTTTCAGACCTAAAACAATGTGAAAACAACCTAACCTTTAATGTCTTTATGGTTTAACTCTCTTCAATTTAAAGAATAGCTGAAAATCATATCCTGAGCACCCCAAAGACTTAGAAACTAGCAAGCAAACAAAAGAAGCCTAAAACTATTAATATGACTGTTCTTTTTACTGCTGTTGCTGTATTGGTTACTTGGGGGAGGGGTGGAGTGGGGGAATCCCTTTCTTCAGCCTGTCCTGTTGTTTTTCAATCTGATCTCATAATATTTGAATACCTGATCAAAGTGCACATCAGTACCTCCTGATTTACATTTCAACCAGCAATGTTTTTCTAACTTACCTGTATTTTTCCCTCAGTACAGCAGGTCTCCTTGCTAGTATGGTGTCAATTCAATTCCTGGGGGAGGAAGTTGAAAGCAACTTTAAGTTCAAAACCTCAAAGACAAAGACAGTATAAAAAAACTTCCCAAAATTTCTTCTTTCTCTCACACATGGCTGCATTCTTCAGGACAATGTGGTGACAAACTATATATCTTCCACCCTGCATTGCTCTCCTACGCTGAAGACCAAAACAATTTGGTGATAAGGGAAACACAATGTCTTGCAGAGTAAATCCATCTAATCTCAGAGTTTTGTTCTTTCCAATGCTCGGACCAGAACTGGTTTCTTAGGCAATTCACAACAGAGCCCTCTCTTTGCTTCCTCACTCTCTCCACCCAAGGCTTCAAGTTATGTTGTCAATGACTATGTTGCCTTAAACAGTGCTGGTTCCCATATGCTGCTGCTTCTCAGAGCAGCCTCCGGCCAGCCCACAGCTCTTCAGCTGAGGAGCTGTCCAGAGATGCCTCCAGCAGGGAGAAGATACGTGGAACAAAATTTACCAAGCAGGTTGGGGAAAGAAATATCAGGAAGCAACAAAAAAAAAAAAGAAGATTCTGAATCCTTTTTCTTCTTAATGTAGAAATCCTCTTTCCTCACATCTAAAGCTTACTGGAAGATTTGTGCTTCCTGGCGTATCTGGTTAAAAAAATAAAAATCTAAGTATCAAGTCAGTTTGAGCATATACAAGCATATACAAGTTCTTGTAAGATTCTGGTTTATTGCTTGCCTTAACTTTACCAAACTCTTTGTGAATGACAACAATAAAAAGATACTGAACATACTAAATCCCACATTTTTCAGTCTTAGGCACCAATTCTGTCTTCAGTGACACACACTGGGGTGTGTCTGGAGGACCCACTCAGAAACACTTGAAAAGTATTGTTTCTAGAAGCCAGGGATCTACTAACTTAATCTTTCTAAGCAGACACTGATAGCAGATTTAAATTTTGCATATGTGCAGAAGATTTTTTGCATTTTTTGGAGCCAAAACAGAATCAAAAAGTACTTTGCTATCCTCAGGAGAATAAAAAAGCAAGCGAACAAACGGTATGAGAGGCCAACAGAAATGGTAACTTGTAGATGACTTGCCTGGTCAGTCATTTTCAAAGGATGTAACAAAAGTGATAACCCAAGAAGGCTCTGCATGATATGGAGGGCTCAGCAGATAGTGCTGCAGAGCTGATACACCACATGGACAACACACACTTGTGCACAACAGGGCACCAAAAAAACTACTTCTCACAGTCACAGGGGTTGTAACCTGGGCTCTGTCAATGGTTAAAAATGTAAGAGGTTGTAGGGTGACTCAGAAGCTCCAAAACAGAGGGTTTGGACCCAAAGAGAACTGGCATATGGGTGAAGTACAGGTACATTTTTGCTGAACCTTCTAAAGGTATCTGTTTAAGCTGGAGGGGGTTTTTTGTTGTGGGTTGGTCTGGTTGTTGTCAGGGGGTTTTGTGGAACCTTGAACTAGGAGGCAGAGGCAGTGTAAATTTATTGCAAGTGAAAAGTAATACAGCTTTCTTTTAGCCTCTCCTGGGTACTGACCCTTCAGCTGTCCTAAGAGCTGACTCTCAAAGATTTCATTTCCTATTTCCCAGGCATTAGAGGAAGGCAATTCCCAGGCGTTAGAGGAAGGCAACAAGGGGAGACAAATGGACTCAAATATCTCTTAGAAATCAAACAGCTTCTGAAGCAGAGATGCAGAAGTAAAACAAAATGTACTTTTGCTTCAGGGTTTTTTCTCTATACTGGTTTTTTTGTTGTTTTTTTTTTCTTTTCATTGTGGTCCTTCGTTTCCCCACCCAGACAAAATGCAGCCATGACAACATGGAAATCCCCTGAGCAGCACAGCTCTGATAATAAGATTGTTCAGGTTCAACGAAAATATTATGTCTGAAAAGACTTTTTCTTTTAGTTTGCTCCAACTGAAACAGGAAAAAAGAAAAAAAAAGATCAAAGTGATAGCCCACTCAATTATAAACAAGACAAATTTAAAGTGAGAAGGTGTAATTTCTGGATAGTGATCAATTTGCACAGGAGAGTCCTCTTTTAATGACATTTCTGGCTGAAAATGAGATAGAAACTAACCTGAGGGTTTCTAGAATAATATGGTATTGAAGATTATTAAGAAAGGTGTTGAAAATGTTAACTAAACTTTTCTAAATCAAGCAGGGGGTAGGTCTTAGGGATGTGACGTCACCAAGACTCAACCTCACTAATTTAAGTTTGGCTGAAACCAGCTTGGATCAATCACAGAAAACTCAGGATAGAGAGATGAGGACAAACTCCTGCCAAAGTTCCACCAGCCGACTCAGAGAGATCGTGTTTCTTGGAGGAATATAATGAGAACTTGGCAGGGACCCCAATAATTCTGTAGGTGAAGTCAAACTCTGCAGAGAGGGTCAGTCAGACATGGGGGTGCCACCTCCCTTGGCTCCATGGCCCCCACACCATGCCCAGCTCCTGCTCTGCCTCCTGTGGGTGGTCACTGGCCCGGCAGGTCCCTCTCCTGTTTGTGGGTGGGAAGTATCATAGAGGTCTGCCAAGCAGATATCTAGCCCTGCCTCACCCTGGGCTCTTTTTGAATTCAGTGGAGGGATATAAATGTATTTGGAGGTTTAGATTTAATCTCTTTAATATCTGTGTTAGGATGAGATGAATCATGCTCTTCACTGGCCAGAGAGAGGCATAGCATGAAGAGTTCTGACAGAGCAGTACTCACTGTAAGTGCCTGCCCATGGACCAATGAACCCAAACCCATCCTTCTGTACCTACCTGTGTTTAGTGCACCTTCAGGGAATGCTTTGGTGGGGACTCCCAGGGTCTGCTACAAGGAGGGGCTTGATAAAAATACTGGAGATATCCATCTTCCAGGCAGCCTCCCTGAAATCTCGTGGAGGGAGGGCCATTTCTTCCCATTAAAAAAAAGGTAGGGAAGCCCAGAAACAACACCTTGACAACTCACTGCCCTCAGCTTAGGGCAGCAAGAGACATGGCAGGACAGTCCCTGATGTTCAGGCAAGAACACTTTTCTAGACATGAGGCCTGACCTTTCATCACCTTGGTGAGCATTTTAAATTATTTCCTTGCAAATGAGAAAGCTGATGTGGTTTCCATACTGAGCTTCCTTATTATAGTGTCATAATTTTTCTGTTTGCTTGGGCACTGTTACCCACTTTGCCCTCGATTTCCTTTACGCCTCCAACCTAAAGCTTTTTTTGGTGCAGCCAGGGCTGTGCCAGAGCTTGCTCTTCTCTTTCAGGTCTTCAGCTCACTTGTAGTTAGCCACATCAGTCGGCCGTGTGCACGGCCCTTCTTTACGCTCCGGCATGCGTTGGTGTTTACAGCCACAGAAAGAGTGCAAAGGAAACATTTAACACCTTTTGGTCTTTCACTTTCTGCCTTTTCTTTGTCCAAAGCCTGAACAAATGTGATATGTGACACTTTGTTCTCAGGAGCAAGGTTTTGCAGGACTAGTCTTTTAAATCACAGCTTTTCTGGGTCAGCATTGCCTTAAGCGTAACTTCACAGAATCAGAGAAGGTTTTGAGTTGAAAGGGACCTTTGAAGATCATGTGGTTTCAACCCCCCTGCCATGGGCAGGAACACCTTTCACTAGACCACGATACTCAAAGCCCCATTCAACCTGACCTTGAACACTTCCAAGGATGGGGCAACCACAGCTTCTCTGGGCAATCTGTGCCAATGCCTCACCACCCTCACAGTGAAGAATTTCTTCTCTAGGTCCAATCTAAATCTACTCTCTTCATTTACAATTGTTGCACCTTGTCCTGTCACTACAGGCCTTGGTAAATATTTTCTCTCCATCTCTTTTTTTAAGCATCCTTTTTATACTGAATGGCCAGGATGAAGTCTCGACAGAGCCTTCTCTTCTCCAGGCTGAACAACCCCAACTCTCTCAGACTGTCTGCACAGGAGAGGTGCTCCAGCCCTTTCATGATCTTAATGGCCCTCCTCTGGACTCGCTTCAACATGTCTCTGTCCCTCTTGTATTGGGGACCACAGAGCTGAATGCAGTAGTCCAGGTGGGCTCTCAAAGAGTAAAGAATCACCTCCCTTGACCTGCTGGCAATATTGCTTTTGACCAATAGTTAATGAATAAACAAAAGCAATCACACTTCAGTGTTTCAAACATGGAAGATTTTTCTCCCTTTGACCTGTGCACCTCTGTTGGGAGGAAGATGGGCTCAGCAGAAACCAGCAGCACAAATCACAGTAGCTGAGTTAGCAGCACTGTTCGTGGAATGTGCTCTCTTTCTCCCCAGTGGACTGTGCCAGGTTTGCCCATATAGGTAGGGCACTGCAGGCCTGATCCAGACGGTCCTTAGTTTTGAAGTGAGGAAGCCTGTTTCAAAGTAAAAGCTCAGCTATTATCTTCAGGCTGGCTTCCTGCCCTCTGCCACCAGCCCCCTCTGCGTAGGCATGTTTACACTTCCCCTCCCCAGTCAGGCGATGGGTTTGCTCGGTGCTGGCTATAAAGGCAGCTGGCATGAGTTTCACACACACCCACTGCACACATGCAGCATGCTCAGAATGACACAGCCCAGTACAGTATTGAGCATTTTCGCCATGTTCCTTCACACCACTTTTGGGGAAAGTGGTTGCACCTCAGCAGACGGTGATGGTGAGTCATTTCATCTTCATCTTTCCACTCCTGTGTGATCTTGAAAAACCTCAGTTAAGAGCTCAAAAATCCTACTGCTGGCTTAAATATGTTCGTATTTTAACTTGCAGTCTCTCTTTCAGTGCCAGCACTGGAGGTGAAGGTGGAGTTGAAGGATACCTATTTAATTTTACCCCAAAATCTGCTATCCTTATAACATCCAAATTCATAGGAAATAAGAGAGACCAAAACTGCATGCACAGGGTATGCAGGGTGCGACCTGATGGTCCTCTCTCATCGTATCTAGTGCTCATGTGATGAGTCATGCCTGGGAGCAGGGATCCACTTCACTCTTCTGCATCCCATGGTCACTCTGACCTGCCATTGGAGAGGCAGGAGGTTCTGGCTTCTCTTGCTCTTGGTAGTTTCCTCCAAATAAAATGTTTCAATGTAACTCAAACTTGACATAAAGTTTGTTCCACTTTAAAAGCCAAACTTTTACGTTTTCTTTAGGCAGTTGCATCAGGTGTATTTAGGGAATAGTCCCAGTACCTCTCACAGTATGGCTAAGGCAGCAACTTTGCCAGGGTGTTCTCACAGCCCATCACTAGGAGCACTCATTCCTTACACAGGAAATAATTATAAATGAATTAACAATTTAAATTTAAGCTTATTGTACATTGTGTGATCTCATTTAGAGAAGTGAAAATTATTTAGCAGCATCAAGGTCAAACACAAAAAACTTAAAAACCAGCAATGAAACCACTGTTTCAGATTGCTGTTCCTTTTCTCAAAGGGAGGTAAACAGATTGATTTAGACATTCAATCTCAGATCTGCTAAACTCTTATTTGTCTGATACTAAACAAACAGCAGTGACAGAGTTTGTGCACTATGCCTGAAGGACATGGGCATTTGCTCAGTTGCTGGTTGTTTAGAGCTCCATTGTTTGGGGATGAAAGAATTTCTGGGTTTTAGAAAGGGAATGGCTGTGTTCCTATGCTATCTCAGAGTCAGGAAAACTCACTTTTCTCTGGGTGTCACACACATAACATATGTGTGTGTAGGCAATCTTACATACATACATATATACATAGATAAGATATGCATGATAGGTTATTTAATTAAAATAAAACAATGTCTGGCTCAGGACAGCATCTAACCACCTTGGGTTTTCTATTTTCCTTTTATTCATTCAATCTGTAGCTGTTTAGAACCAGCTTTAGTAAGCAGCTATGGTGATGCATGTTTAATGCTACTGATCTATTGTTGGTATCACTGAAATCTTCAGGGCTTCCCAAAAGCAGACATGATCACATCTTTACTTGTTTAGTCACTAACTCCAGTAAATCATAATTTACTTAGAATTAAAGATAAACAGATTCAGAAAATCCCCACTGAGCAATTATCAGCTTTTATGATTTCTTTATGCATCTCCTGGGTTTCACCAACAAATTAAAGACGACAGGGTAAAATTACACTGGACTGACAGGTGTTTGACTTTCATTCTTTGCATTTCTGACTCATCTTGTCTCCTGGCAAGGTGCCATCAGCAGACCTGGGCATAAGCTCACCTTCTTGGGCACTCTTATGGGCAGAGGAAGAAAGAGCTAATTGCAGCACTCCATTTCATCTCCTCTTCTTTTCTGAGCTTCCCAGCCACTGTCCCCCAGCCTGGCAGAAGTGGTGGAGACACCCTAAAGCCCTGAGAGACATACAGGCAGAACTAAGAAAGAGAAGCTATGGAGGGGCAGGAGGGCATGGGCAGGGGAAGCAGGAGGCGGCGGGTTGTGGGGTCTCATGGGCAGGACGTTTGGCCTCAGTGGTCCTTCTACCCACACTTGTATGGCTTGTCCAACCCACATCAAAACTGCTGTGATTAGAATGAGTTCTCCCTGAATCACATCAGCAGTGGAGATCCCACATTATTCTGTCCATGGAAAAGTCACTTCATTGGCCTTGGAAATTTGGCCACTGACTCTTCAGTGCTTAACAGTGCTCTGGTTTCATGCATTTCTGCTAGTCCCGACAGCTTTAGAGCTTGAAGTGTATCTATAGCACCTCTTGGTAAAGGCTCCTGAAATTCCTGCTGCGGTTAGAACCATCCTGGTGGATGTTGTCCAAACCCATTTCTGTGAAGGACCTGCCGTGGCTGTGGCTATGAGAGCAGCTTTTTTCCCACCAGAATTGCCCCCTCCCAATCCCTGCCTTGGTTTCAGCAGAGCCAGGCTCACAGCTCTGCCTCATCCGGCTTCTCAAGGTAAATATCATAATCTTGTTAATTTCTAATTGAGCGAAGAGTCCTCAGCAGTATGAGTCATGTCAGAGTCATCAAAACCATTCACATAGCAAACACATTTGTGCATGGTGGCTCTGAGGTTTAGGGAAGAGATATGACTGAAGCTGCATGCATCCTTACATCAGACAAAAAAGTTAGTGAGCCCATGGAAAAACCATAGCAGGAAACACATTTCAAGTTGCTTACATAACATTATGGATAAGGTTTATTTATCATATATTCTATGGTTAGTACATTACTTCCATGAATAAGGAACCATGTAATCACAATCAGAAAGTTCAGTGTCAAAGAGGTAAATTCAACTTTACTCCCAGTGTGGCACCAAAGCTTCACTGTGTTGGTTAAACCTTAAATGACTGTTTGAACTGCAAGACTAAACCTTTCTTTTCGTTTTGCAACCAGCGTGATAGAGAACGAATTTAAATTTATGAAAATTTTCAGCAAAGCAGGAGTGGACAGCTGAAATTTTTTTTTATATTTTTTTTTTATTAATAAGATGATGAACTAGTTTATTTATAGGATGATTATCAGTTTTGTGTCTTTGTGCAAAGTCTGGTATATGTAGCTTGCATATACAGAGAGCATCAAGCAGTCTTATAGATAAGAAGGTTGGTCATCCTAATGTATGAGTTTTAATATTGCCTTGAGTGTAACCAAGTCTCCTGGCAGCTGTGAGTAAAATTTTAGACTTAACGCATGACATATCTGTCCCTGTCAACCTTGGATGTATACATCTATATAAAAATATGGAGCTTTTTTCAATTTTACATGGATTCATTTCAGCTTACTTGTTATTGTACGAGTTTTAAAAAAAAAGATTTTTATATGCCCGTACTTTTACCCACAAAAACGCAATTGTATCTGGTACACGTTTCTGTACATGTATGTCTGTCCATATGGCTGCGTTGGACAAGACTCTCATCTGTGTTAAACTGCTGGAGGGCTTGTCCTAGAGTTGTGCTGAGCTCTGTGCCTCTCTTGAGTACAGTGGTCAAATACAGCAGCTTTGTACAGGACCTGCTTTGTTCGTGTCTGTGCTGCACAAGTTCTCCCCTCAAAGCAGCGACCCTGGTAGAGGACACTTGTCCTTCAGGGAGATTTGGGCTCCCAGAGCTGTGGCAAGAAGACCAGTCATAATTTCTTACACTGGTTGCTCATGGTGACGAATGCCCCTAAATGTTAGCTCAGGGGGCATAGATCTGCCTGTGGGTTCTGGATTAGTGCAGCATCAGATACTCCTATCTCTTCTGCTGCCCACCATGGGTGCTGGTGGCAGCAGTCCCCTTCCTAACCTCTGCCATACTGCTTTTGTGTGTTTCTCTGCAGCTGACTTTTGAATTTTTTCTCTTTCTCAAAGCTCAACTCCAGATGCAGCTCAGCTCTGAGGTGAGACAGAAGCACTGCTGATGGTGATGCCCTTGACTTACATTTTAAAGAAATTAAAAGCCCTCCCCTGCTTTCTCCCTGCTATCAAACCATAAGCCTTTTGGATCTTCAGACATACTTCCATGCTGGAAAAGGTCTGGGTGTCCCTGCACACTGGCAGGATTGGACAGGGTTCATAGGACATCACAATCAGGACTGCGAGTCACAGATCCAAACAGCTGATCACACCTCCGTGATTCAATTTGGTTACAGCAGAATTGACTGTAATTTTTTTCCGGGAGGGATCTTTTATTGGAAACATTTCAATATTTCCTCATTGTGTTTGTGAGTGTGAGTCACTGATATCCCCAGAGCAGACAGTGATAGATCAAGGGGGGAGGGTTTTAAATTAAAAGTGAAGATATTTAAATTGGATATTAGGAAGAAATCCTTTTTTAGTCAGAGGGCAGTGATGCAGTGGAACAAGCTGCCCAAAGAAGTTGTGGATGTCCTACACCTGAAGGTGTTCAAGGCGAGTTTGGATGAGTCCCTGAGCAACCTGATCTAGTCGGTGGCATCCCTGCCTATGGCAGGTGTATTGGAATGAGATGATCTTTAAGGTCCTTTCAAACACAATCATTCTATGATTCTTTTCTCACTGCATCAGATGCCCCACATGGCACAGACATGTCTGAGGAACAGATAGCAGAGGACTGAGCAGGGGATTGAGGATAGCCCCTGTACACGAGTAAGAGGTTTATGTGAAAGGAGACAGGCCTTCCTGCCCCAAGGATCCACTCAAGGGTCTTGGCAATAACCCTTTCCAGATCCACTCTGTTGGTGGATGAGATTTCATGAAATGAGACTGAAGTTGCAGTTTCTGCTGGAGACGACTTCTCTCAAAAGCATCAGTTTTTGCATCTCTGACCTCATATCTGCCAAGTGTAGGACTCAAGACTTAGGCTCTTAGACAAATCATGATTGTGTTATTAGTCATGGAAGAAAATTTGCAGAAAACCACGCATTCTGGCAGGAAGTCTGAGCTTTCCTTCTTGAGCCCAAATTTGTGACATTTCAGAAAACTTTTCAGTACAATCAAAATGGGGCTTAGTTGTCTCATGGCACCAAAATACTCTTGCAAGTGGGTGGGCTTCACTGGCATGCAGGGTGAGCAACCTTGAAAGCTGCAAAAGGCTTCTACCTTCGTTTTAAACAAGGTTTCTTTTCTTCTTACAAAACAGGTGGGTTGATACTACTCCTTTTAGGCAAACACATGAAGAAACAACCTCCTATTACAAAGCAGCTGCGAATCAATTACACTCGGGTTTGCTTCAGTAACATCCTGTGAATCTCTCCTTAGGGACTCTTGGGGATGATGAACCAGACAATTTTGACATTGATTGCTTCAGCCAGCTGGAAATTAAGGACTCCTTTAGCAGCCTGACCTGCAATTTTACCGAGCTGCCTCCTCACAACACTAACTATACCCTGTCTCTGTGGTAAGTGCTGTCAGTCTGTCCTTTGGCAAACTTCTGGGAAGTGAAGTGCTAAGCACTAGTGAGTCATGTTGCCACATGCTGGGAAACAGGGACAGCAGAGCTGGACAAAATTCTTATTCAGAACGTTTTGCCAATTTTGAATACTATACTCAGCAAGGAAAGGGAGTTTACTGAAAGAGAATATATCTTTCTTATAAGAAAAAAAAGAAGAGCAGGAAGGATCTCTAAAGAGGATTATAACATTTCTAATAGTTCTGAGCTCTGGAACACCTGTAATTATGTATGTAGCCCAGCATGAACTGAGAGTTTTTGCCTTTAAGTTAAACGATATTTTTAAAGAAACCCAAACCTAGACTTTATGAACTGAAAAGTAAGAACTGTTTTTGAAGACATAGATCATTGCTACAGAAAATTCATTAGCAAGGAGATTAATTTTCCACATCAGAGAAAATGCCTTTATCTAGGTTAAGACAAAATCTGAGCTACTGTTATTGTACACAGACATGCATAAAAACACATTAAAACAAGTATACACAACTCCAACAGTTAGCAACACATCAGTCATCCCTACTTCAATTTGAGGCCTTCAAATTTTTTCCACCTTTTTTCCCTCTGTTGCACTGACCTGAAGAAGCTCAAATTTTGTTTCTTCAGCATACTTCTGTTCTTCCCTTGTCCTGAAAGTTCTGCAGCAGGGAGCAAAAGAAGTGGCTTATTTTTTTAAAAAATCTTGTTATTCTCCTTAATAATTATTTCCTTCTCCCTCCCCCCTCCCCCCCATATTTTATTAGCATTTTTATACATTTATGGTCTTTATCACAGATTTTGACTGATATTTGATGACAGCATTCAAAAATGGGAGCAACACAGATGGAATAACACAGTTCTGAAACTGCCACATGACTCCTTCATGGCCAGGCCGACTGTTGACCCTGCATTTCCTCCCACTTAAAGCAATAAGGAATTTCTCTTTATCTTCACTGAACATCAAAGCCCTAAATTCAAAAGAGCAGCACTAAGATAATTTTTAAACATACAAATGTTTAAACACATAAACCTATAATTAAAGAATTACTTTTTTTTTAATTTGAGAGTTCCATGAGTCTTAATGTAATTCATATCACTTGATTATTGTGCTCAAGGACCACAAAGTCTATGGTCTATGACCACACTACGAATGTCTCAAACTCTTTATTTGTATGGCATTTCCTCTTATTTCACATTCAGTCTCACTTCAGCTGAACTGAAATGAGCAACCAGGATTCATCCCTTACAGTAACTAGTTAATTTATAGTAAGACTGAGAAGAAATTAATGTCGTATCTCTTTGGTCAACAGTACCAAGGAAGACAACAATTACATGTGCTACAATATGAAGAAACAGGAGGATGCATACTTCTTACAGTTCACTGATATACTCTCAAATACAGATGTTTGCATGTTCTCTGAGATGAAGAGAAGGGTCTGCAGGAGTCTGGTTGTAACTGATATTGGTAAGACACTTAAAACTGTGGACATTTTCAGAATACAAGAGTTATTGGGGAAAAAATAGCCCAGTACAAAGCCTAAGCATCAATCTGGATGATAGAGAGGCAGTATAAAATAGTGCCTTAGCAGGGCATGTAGACTGGATTGGGGTGTTATTGGTGTTGTGTTTCCTGTGGATCAAAGACAAACATGATTAACCTCCATTCAAAATGTGCAGCTGAATTACAGCTTATTTTGCCACTGCCCAGAACTGTGCACAGACCAAATCAGATCCATGGGTGAAGCAGCTGTTTCTGAGTGTGGATGAACTGTCAGGTAGGGACATTTTGGTCACCTCTTCCTAGGGATTACGCAGTTTTGGGGCTGACCACTCCATGTATAGCATGGGCTCAGTAGCACAGGGACCACAAAGTTGCAAGATCTCACTTTTTCACACCTTGCATTGTGGTGCATCCTGTTGTCTGAGCGAGATCCTACACTGACAACCCATGAATGGCCTTGTCAATGTCACACCAGGGACCTGTCTGAGCCAAAGAAGAGGAAACTCACGAGGAAGTGAATTTCCATAGAATTTACCCCTCTTGGGAACTGGTCTCATTCCAGGGCAGCAGAAAAGCCCGTGTAGGATAGATTCTTCTCTGTTGTTCTCTGGTGCCACATTGCTTTGTCTTCCATCAAGTAGGCACTGCAATATCCCTCTCTTGTGAAACATCTCTGCCTCAGTTCAATAGTTTTGTAATAATCTTACATTACCTCTCAGTTTATGGGCCAGCCTTGATCATCTTTGGCAGTCCCTTCTCTAGAAACTGTGGGATCTGAATGGAAGGGCTAAGTGTTTGAAGTATCTAGAAAGAGTGAGAACAATTTATGGCTATATGTGTTTCCTTGAGAGGAGAGCGGTGTGGGTTCTCTTGTTCCTGTAAGAGCTGATGTACTTTACAAGGTGAATTCAGGATGCTTCACTGTCACAGCTACAGGTCTCTGAAGGTTGCAAGCACATTCAGCTCAGCCTCAGTTTGGGGAGAGTCCTGAGGGCTGCATATTGGACTGGATGTACTTGCACAGATGGTTTTTGGCACAGTGTCCTGCAGACCAGGTGGGGAGTGGGTTCACAGCAAGGGTTTGAAGCCACAGCCCCCTCTGCCCTATCTAACACTGTCACACTTGGTCCCTTCCTCAGTCCCACTGCCCTGACAGCCAGCCCCAGGGTAGAGGGTGCCATGCTCAGGAATGGCCTTCCAAGACTAAATGTCATATAGCACAAGCACTTTCTCTGCAGGCCAAACTGGTGCTTCAGCAGGTCAAAACCAAGACCTTCTCAGGATCAGGGTGTAAGGATGAGCTAGGGCTTGGAATGCCCAGCCCAGGACAGGCCCAGCTCACCCTGCAGGGGCTGTGACTTGAACTGCGCTTTTTTTCATTTTTCAAAATCTGTCTATTTTCTAGTAACCTGATTCTATTCCGGTTGTATCGTGGTTTGTTGTCATTTGCAGTTAAGCCTGAAGTACCATTTGCTATAAACATCACTTATCAAAGGGAGGCAAATGAATATCTGATTTGTTACCATACACCACACTCATCGAAGAAATACTTAAAGGACAAATTAATACACCAAATAGCCTTTCGGCAGAAAGAAGGTACTTGGAAGGTAAGTGATGAAGTATTGTTGTATCTTACACTAATTTCCAAAATTAAACATTATCAAAATTACCAGTATCATGTAAGTATTCTCAAATCTGCATTTCTACTCTTCTTCAGCTGGAAACTTGGAAAACTGCTATATTTGGCATTTGGAAATTTCATGAGTAAAAATAATTCCACTGGCAGCACCCTTCTCAGTTAGACACTTCTCTGGGCTGACAAAGATTCATTCATCTCAGTTTTGCAGTGGGATGGAAAGACGTAATGTGGAAAATCATTCAAAGTGTTTGGATGGTTTGCCCTTTGCTGTGGTACTTTGACTTTTATTTTCTGTGTTCATCAGCCAGCAAAATGTATGACCTCTTTTCTTATTTACCAAGTTTCTTCAGCCCCTTTTTCACTGAGTCCTTCCAGTCCTCGGGTGCAGCCCTGCAGCTCTCCCACCTTGCTGGATCTGGCTTGGGCTGTCGAGCTGCAGGGAGCTCTGTGTCCCCTGTCACAGAGGCAGCCTTGCAAATGCTTGAAAGCAGGGACTAGACCTGTTTCTCATGGAAGAAACACAGTGCTGTCCACAGTTCTTAGGGAAGGAACAAAGCAGATTTGTTACATGGGGTGCAGAAAGCCAATTGTGACACCCCTGGGAGAGACATTATTTATTTCAGAGCTGTGCAAGCCTGGGTGCCCAGTGGCACTACACAAACCAACTACCAAAACTTTTTATTATTTTATATTACTGTGTTACTATATACTATGTTACTATAGGGTTTAGAAAACAAAGGAATTAGTGCTCATCAGCCTCAAGTCACATAGTTCTTTTATTAATTAGTATTCTATCTTCTATTGGTTAATGATTCTCTTGCTTCTCGTGCTATTTAGTCTGCATGTTCAGTCATCCTCTTCTTCAAGTCAGTGGGTGTCTTGGGTTGGTGGCCTGTGAGTCAGTGGTCACAGTCTGCCTCTGCTGGAAATACCTTTTACCCAGCTGGAGCTAATTTCACCACAGTTGTTGATTTGGGTTTGTTTACTTTCTTCCTGATCTTGGGTGTTCTGCCAGATGTCCTTGTGGCCCATAAATTATGCATTCTTTGTGTTCACTATCACCCTTCTTCCCAAGCTTTGTTAGCCTCCCCCTAACTCTGAGATCATTCAAACATGTCAAGCCCTAAACCATAACAAGACAATTCTATCAACAAGTAATTTGTTTTTCTAATACCTTGCCATCACTTAGAACTTGTTAGCTGCCATCTGTTTCATGGATTACGTCTCCTTTATAGTTGATTAGGCCTGAAGATATACAAAGATCAGATATCATTTTGAGAAAGTTTTACATAACTACACATTTTGCAACAACAGAAATGTAACTAGAAGTAAAAAAAAAAAAAAAAGATTCAGGCTGCAAAACAAAACACACAGAAATGAAGAGCACCAGAGCTTCAGACTTCCCTGTACCTGCTCTTTCAGAAGTTGTCTTTCAATGCTGCACAAATGTATTTTTCCGCTCTCTCTTCTGAGCCTTCCTAAAGAAGCATATATTACCCACTGCTTTTACCTGTCATTTGTCTTCTCAATACTGCCTGGAATACCTTGCTATTAAATGAGGCTGATGCCTTGGTAAGCACCTGTGTAATAACAACAGGCATGGAACAAACAGCACAGTATTGCAGGGATGCACCTATCCCACACATTTTGCTGAAGCTCAAAGATAATTCTCCGCTGTCTGCTGGAAAAATAATTGGATATTTTTGTTTGTGTTTGTGTGTGTATTTAGACAATAGAGTCGCCATACCTTCAAATAAAATTGCTGGGCAAAACCCTCGAAAATGATGCATCCTATGAGGTGAAAGTACGTTCACAACCCAACGGAGATTATTTTAAGGGTACATGGAGTGAATGGAGCACTTCCAAGAGCTTCAGGACACCAAGAGAGCGGCACTCCACTGAAAACTGTAAGGGTAGAAAATAGTTTGATCCACCTGGAGAAAAGCTGAGCTGGGGGCCCTGGGCTTCCTGGCCAGCCCCAACAGCAGCAGGGATGAGAGCATGGGGAGGGAAGAGCTCACACCACAGCAGGGTCAGCCCCCACAGACACTGGGCACCTCAAGGAGGGGACTTGAAGGGCAGCAGGGTAAGGCAGAAAGAGCTGTGAAATATGACCCCCTTCAGGATCCTGGATTTGTGTGCAAACCTGGCAATTTAATCACAGCTGCAACACAGGATAAAATCTCATCACTGCAGTTGTGAACAGGAATAATTCATGTAGTCCTTACAGTCCCTACAGTACCCAGGGGCACCTTCAGCATTATATGTGTTACAAGTCATTTCAGTGCTGCTGTGAGGACATAGAAAGTGGTGATTTCAATGCACTGCAGGTTATAGCAGACTTCAAACTGCTTTAATCCAGTCTGGGAATCCAGCTTGGAGCTCAGCCAAGTGCTGATGCTCAGGCAGCCTACCTTTTTCCTCCCTCAGGGAGACAGGAGAAATGAATCATTGCATCAATACAAAGATGGGCAATACTTGGTGTTAATTCCCAATTTGACATCTGAAAACACATCACAGTTAACTGTGTTTTTGCAGTGAGACATTTACATGCATTGGCTGATGTTCTTTGTTTTCCTTTAGATAGCAGTGCGGTCGTGATTATACTCTCCATCCTGGGATTCATGCTGTGCATTGTTACGATTCCACCGATCATAATTTTTTGGGAAAACAGGTAACCTAACTCTCTTGACATCAGTAAAAATGTTGGAAGCCAATCCTGTTCTGACAGTCTCACTCACTTTCCCTCTTATACTTGTGAGCTATTCTCTCTCCAGCTCTGGAATTCTCTAGCAAGCTGAAGGCAAGCAAAGAGTAGAAATGGGCAATACAAGAGATGGTGTTGGCAAACAGAAGATGACCTGCCACTTTGAGCAGACTTAATTCTTGGGCCCAAAACATGTACAGAGTCAGAGTTCCACTGGAGGCAGGTTTGACTCAAGAGCAAGATCCAGAGCAAGAAAGCAACATGCAGGTTTTAGTAAAGTCCCAAGAGGTGTGAAAACAGCATACCAGGAAGATTTCCTCTTTCCCTTTCACAGGCTGAGTCAGCAGAGTGTTTGCTCTGCGGCATTTGCAGAAGCTGCAGGGTACAGCCCTCTGCAAAAAGGGCTTTGTGGTGTCAGGCACCAGCCCAGGCAGATCCACATCCAGCCAGCCATGTGGTGAAACCAGGCTCCACATCCTCCACCAAAGCAGTCAGGACAAAAGTGGGAGATTAAGAATGTGCCTGGAGATACGTTCATTATCCAGGAAGTCCTTTGTCTGTATCGGTTTTTGTTTTATGTATTTCCTACGCAGCAACAGACAGGTAACTCTAAATATATATATTAACCACACGGCTATATATGCTGATTTGGCATTTACAGCTGACAAATTTAAGAAAATGAACAGGTATGTAGAAATCTGGCGACACTAGAATCTGAAGTGAAAAAATTCAAGTTTAACCATAGAGGATGAACTCCTTGCAAGACAGAAAGCCAGGACTGTTCAATAGCATTCAGAGCAACCAGCCCATGACATCCAGCTCAAGAGGGGTGGCTGTGCATGAGCTGCTTTTTAGGGAAATCACTTGGGCTGTGCTAACTCCTCAGTTAAAGGTGGGGTTTACCTGGGAATGTGCTAGTTGGCCTCAGACAAACCACAGCAAGAAAAGAACCATTTTAATAATTAAACATTTTAGACACTGGAGTTATCTGCCCTGTTGCTGTTTTATTTGTAAGTATAGATGAGATTTTTAGCTCTTGTATTTTATTGTTGCTGGCAACCTACAGTTCCCTAACTTTGCTAGAAGTTTTGCTTATGTAAAACTGCAGCAAAAACAGATGAGACTTTCTGATAATTTTAAGAGAGAAGGTTTTATACATGTGTGTATATACAACCACATATACAGACACATAAATAAAATTAAATATATATTCATATACATGTACAGTTATATTTATGTCATTGCAATATTGAATGTCAGTTGGACAGTATTTTCTAGATGTATCATAGCTGGGGGTATCCAGGAGAACAACATGAGAACTTTGTTAATAAAGGAGTAAAAATGAGACCTGTGGGACAAGACTACAGTACTAATATCTGAGGCAAAAATATCTGACTGAGAAGCAGTACGATATGTTGTTCTTTGAATTATGTAAACATGCAGAGGCAAATATCAGCAAATTTGCACTTTAACCACAGCATCTTCTTGCACTTGCAGAAACTGGTTTCACCATGCAGAGCCCTGTTAACATAGCTAGATGCAAACAAGCTCCTTGCCAGCATAATTTGCTGCTTTTCCAGTACTTAGTGAAGTGTTTGTCTTTAACTGTGACAATTTGTGCACTCAAAAGAACAATGACTTTTTGGTGACCTTTACAACTCCTCTTCTCCTGTCTGTTCTAGTCTGTGACTTTTCTGCTGTTATTCAGGCTAATGCAACCCAGCCCTAAGGCTTTGTGAGAATTAGTACAAATGATGCAATATGAATCTCTGTTACCTCAACATATCCCTATTTTTGCTGCTTTTTGTTTGCTGTTGCTATTTCAGGATCAAGCCTGCTGTGTGGCCAAACCTTTCTGATCATAAAAAAACTCTGGAACAATTATGCAAGAAGCCAAAAAACGTATGTTTTCCACTGTTTTTTCCACCTCAGTATAGACTCTTGGGGACAAAAATAATACTCATGAGAGACAGTTCATGCATTTTCAGCATTGATTAGAACGTCTTTCAAAAATCCTGCTACATTTCACTGAAGAGAGCTACATCTGCATGTGTTAAGGGTATGGAAATAATAGACAATTCAACCAGCGCTTGAGCTTTGACTCATACAAAGTAATTACAGTGGGCTTGGGAAGCTGATATATGAAGAAAAGATGAAAGATATGAGCTTTTTATAGAAAAAAAAAGGGAACTCGAGGTGGGGAATACTACTTACAACCTTCCAGCACCTAAGGTAGGGAGATGTGGGAGGTACTCTCACCACAGAACTGCAAGGTGACAGGACCAGCGGCAACAAACATGTTGCTTCAGGGCAAGTTTCTTCTGGATATAAATAAAGAATATTTCTCATGAGAATAATTAAAAGTCTTATAGTTTGCCCAGAGACAAGGTAGGTTCCCCTTTGGGAAAATGTTCAAGGCTTGCCTTGACAAGGCTATGGATAACCCAACCCAGGTCACAGTTCTTGCACAAGGTTGGACTCCAAAGGTCTTTTCCAATGAAGATGCTTCAGTGATTCTAGGATCATGGGGCTGGATGGGGACCTTTTGCAAACATCCCAGGTGGTGTTCATGTGCCCTTACATGGTCAGAAGAATAGTTCATACACCATGCAATACAGGAACTGCTCTGCCAATTAAAAACCAGAGGGACAAATGCTACAAACTCTAAGGTGTGGGATTAACCTGCTGCATTAAAACTGTATGTCTAGTTCATTTTTTTTCACAGTCACAAATTCTCTTCAGTTCTCTCCAGCTGGTACATTATTAACATGATCTTAATTTAACAAGGGATCTAAGACAACTCCCCTGCATCTGTGTTGCCCAGTGCAGGAATTCCTAATATGTTTCAAGAAGTCATGGCAAACTTTTACATTCCATTTGCTAAGTTAGGAAGGTAAAACTGAAAGAAACTGTCTGGGTGGAGACACTTATTCCTATGAAATGGCAGGCATGCAATAGATGGGTGTGTCAGAAAAGACTCTGAGACACCAGTTCCCACCACATTCTGTGGACCATAAAACACTGCAGTGGTGCTGCCTGCAGGAGGACACAAGATAGATCCAGATTAATAAGGAAAGGGATTTTCAGCCATCTGTTACTTTATTCTCTCCTAACCTATTGATCAGTCTGCTTAAAAAATCAAATAAATTATGAAAGTACCTTTTCTCTTAAGTATTACCCACTGTTAACTAACTGTGCTGTTCCCTTTTCCACACAGAGTTTTGATATAAGCTTTAATGCAGAGAGTTTTGGTTATGTTCATATCCATAAAGTGGATGGTATTCGGGCAAAAGCAGAACTGGAAAATTTTCTGCAGCCACCAACTGCTCCAGAGACAAGCCTTCCAGAAAAATGCAGGAGCAGATCAGACCTGAAGACGATCCTTGCAAAGACAGACAACAGCAGCGTAACCCTGCCTGTGACTTACGGAGGCGTCTGGCCGGCTGAGGCACTGCACAGGCTCCTGGGCACCAGCCAGCTGGCAGGCTCGCAAGGAAACTGCAGCTCCAGCACCTACGAGGTGTGCCACGGCAACAGGGTGCCCCTGCACACCGGTGGTGCCAACCTTTCCTCCACTCCTCCTCTGGATCCCTCTGGACAGGCCAGTCCAGAGCCCCTAAGTAATGACACCGTATCCCAGATGCTGCCTGACACTGAAGTGAGATCACCAAACAATGAGGAAGCCTATGTAACAATGTCCAACTTCTACAAAATTCAGTGAACCTCGCAATAATGATGGCGTGTCCTTTTTTTATCTATCACAAGCAGGACACTGAAGCTTCCTGTTTTGTTTGCCTGTATCCTGCGAGTTCCCACCTCCTCCATGCAGCCTGCTCACAGTGCAATGCTATATCTGCAAGGAAGTGGGTTCTCCCACCTTACAGCAAGAAGTAGCCTGACCTCAGCACTCAGTATGCTGCTAGCAGTCTCCACTGCAGCAGAAATTAAATTTAATACAACCTGACTTTAATCTTCAAATCTGATTAATCCAGAGCAATGGCAGTGCAGTCCCAGCTGAGGATCACAGCATACCTCATAAAAGTTAATGAACTCTTCTGTTACCCTCCTGGTTACAGAGCTAAGATCTGATTAATGCCTAAACAAGAAATATGGCAACAATTCAAGTTAAACAGAATCTATCTGTTTTAAACAGTGGTAAGTCAAGGGTAATTCCTTCACAGTCAGTGTAAGTCCATGAGTTTTCATAAAGACAGTAAATCAGTCACTATCAAGCATTGGCTGCCTGGGGGTTCAGAAGCTTGAATACTGCGAAGGGATTTAGCTGAGTCCTCAGGAGAAATGGTACATGGACCCAATTTAGGAAGATGTTTCTGGAGGCTGATTTAATTTTTTTTTTGAGACACAAATTAAAACAAAGCAAAACCCTACATGCCACTGCTTTTTGCTCTTGGTAAAGATCTGCCCTGGAGTTGATTACAGGATCATAGGTACTTCTGCTAATACTTTTGAGGTCTTCAATATTTCATGTACTAACTATAAAAAAGCAAAGTCCCTTCTCTTCCTAGAAACTGAATTGGGGCTGTAAAATGCACAATGATGTCTTTCTCTGCCCCTATTGTGCAACTCTTAGTGCAGCATATAAGAACTTTCAAGGACAGAGGCTGGGCTGACCACGTTTGTTTACAAGCATTATTTCCAATACTAGTAATGTTCTCATGCAATGTCTGCCTTAGGAAGATGGATGGAATGTCATGGATTCTGTCAGTGATCACAAGATCTATTTTCTTTTTAAATGTAATTTGTAAATTGCCTGAAGACAGTATTTAGTTTGTTGTTGGGATTTTTTTTTTGTTTGTTTTGGTAGGGTTGGTTTGGTTTGGGTTTTTTTTGCATTGTGACTTTTTTTTCTTGAAGTATCACTCTTGTTTGTTTGTTTAGTTTTGGGGTTTTTTTTTAAACATTATGGCTGAGCCACTTCACAGTCCTTCTTAGATGCTGTACATTGTGGAGCACACACTTGGAGATAAAGCTGCTACAGCCACATGATTGTGTGACAGCAGAGAAGTGCGGCCTTGGGACATCCAAGCTTCTTTGTTGCACTCTGGGTTTGGGGTTCACCTTACTATGTAGCCTCAGTTCCTCTAGCTGTTTGAAATTCTCCTATACCAAATTGTATTTACAGTCCCAGAGTCTAAGGATGAAAAGAATCCTCTCTCATTCTCAGAGCTGCTAGAATTTGTTCTGACTGGTAATGGTCACAGAGATGTCACAAAACCTCAGCTGCTTCCACCTGCCTCTGCCAAGACAGCTTTGTGCCAGGAGAACAGCAAAATTGATCAGATCACTGAAAATATATCTTGTGGTCTAATTTCAAGAATACATGGCAGAGAGTGGGGATTGCATTAAACTCCATTGCTTCAATCAGAATTTTATGCTGCAGAAGGTAATAGAAGCCGAAAAATTCTGGACCATACGAAGCCAAAACCAGCCCTTCCAAGACAGCATTCCACCTTCTGCTCCTCCACCCATTACCAGGGAAACCTTTGAATGGAGAGAACTTACAGTAAAGGGGCCTCAGATTTGGCTCAAAGCATTCCAGTGACATTTTACAGAATGGTTTTTATTGCTGCTTATTGCCAAACGAAGCATTGACTGATGCAGAAGAAAAAGATGAAAGCTCTGGACATTCATTTGCTTTATAATGCTTGTATTTCTTTTTAAAAAGAGCTGCTGGTAATGCTCATACTATGTGGACTTGCACAGTGTAATTGTAGATAGAGACAGACTGTACTAGAAAGATTTCTTCCAGCTACACAGCGACAAAACAAAAAGGGGATAAAGGAAGAAGCAAACACACATCAGGAAAATGCTCTGCAGTATGCGCTATGCTTTCTTCCATTTTATAGCCATACTCATCAACAAATTTGATGAGTATATGCATATATAACCACTTTCAGCTTCCTTTAGGAAAAAAATAAAGCCAAATGCACCACAGCATTCCTTTTATGGCCAGGTTATATATAATACATATATGAAGATACATCCATGGCTATCTCTGGACAGCAGCTCATTGAGTAGTTTCCTTATTCCACAAGGCAGATTCCCTACAGCTGTTCACAAACTCCCATCTGCCTCAGTATCTGCTATGGGGTATTGCTCAGTTTTCACATACTCCATGCACTTTCTTTAATTCAGCATAACCTTCCTTCTCCACACTTCCTGCCTCTGGTTCTCTTACTCAGCCACACAATCAAAAAGCACTCGGTGACCCTGGTGTCTATGTAGCTGCTTTATGATACAGTGCCTGGAGCTGCTTTCTCCTCTCTCTGCATGTACCCATTAGGCTCCAACAGCTCCTCTGCAGCTGTGGGACAACGCATACTCTCCCACCTTCGTTTCTCCCCTTGTCTACGTGAAGCTCATTTGCACTATGCAAATGTCTTCTAGCTATACACAAATAAACGTAGACTTTTGTCAGTTACAATTGTGAGTCATGGTTTAATTTTAATGATGCTGAAAAATGTTAATTGCCTCTCAAGGCGATAATCATCCCCTGCTTAAGTTATCAGTTTGTTTACGAAGTGTTCTCATCTTGTGCATGTTCATTAGACAGGCTGAAAAAAACACACACAAATGCTCTCTCTCTGTGTCAGTGGGGCAGCAAAAGATCAGCTAGGCATGAGAACTGCTTCTGCCATGGTGAAGGGATGGTTAAATGCATGTGATGTGAAGTCTGGGCCATGAAATAAATGTTGAAGGGGTGGCTCAACCTTTACTGCCACAGGGACACATGGCTGAATTTGGGAAAGTTACTGGCAGACAGAAGCTGACCAGGAAGCCATCCTTTTGGTCAGCAGGGAACCTGGCGATGCTGTCAGGGTATTTCTGCAGGGCAGGAGTGCAGCCCCTTCTCAGCTTCTTAGCTGAAGAGTTTGTTGAGTCAAAGGCCTGTATTTTATATAGCAATGCTGTAGTGCTGCAGCCTGTGGGGAGCAGCAGTTGGATTTTAGACAACATGCTTTTGAATCAAGCTAGTTATCTCTGTGGTTGTGGATTTCTGAATCTATCCTTTAAAACCAGCTAAAACATGACATAAAGGTTTGACTTCTTGCATTGAGAAACAAAACTGCTGCTATGTCCTCCAATAAGTAATACAAGAAAAGTTATTCTGGTTGTTGTTAAATATTCACTGCATAAATTAGGTGAAACAGGGAAATTAGATTAGTCCAACATCAGCACCATCACCACATGAATGTAAAAAGCCCCAGAGGTTTGTCAGGCAACAGAAAAATGAGACACAAAGCAGAAATGCATTGATGGAAATGTCTAAAGGAACAAATCAATGCCACAAATTTGGAACTTCACTAACACAATACAGTATTTGTTTTTCCGGGAAATGTACAGCAGCTAAAAACGTTTTGAAATTAAGAACTATATATTTCAGCTTGTGGCAAATCCTCTACATTTTCACTGAAAAAAAAGAACAGATTAATCTCTGGAAAATAAACGCTCCTCACGTTTTACCACAATCTCTGTTTTTCCACAGAAAACCAGGCTTGATTTAACTTCCTTGTACTTCCTTTCTTATTTTTTCCTACCTGCCAAGACATTCAAAAAGTCTGGATGCTGTCCCCAGCCTCCAGCTGCAGCTCTGGCTGGGATCATCTGGGTCCAGGTTTGGGCAGAGATGGGGTTGCTGTACCTGGGGTGGCTGCAGAGCAGAGAGCTGAAGACCTTGTGTCCTACAGCACTCCCACCTCCTGCAGCTGCTGCTGGCATGGGAGTGGAAACAGAGCTGGAGCCAAAACCAGTGCTCTCTTTAGAATCAGAGAGATTTCAAACTCAGCTAAGGCAAACCATGATGGCCAAGGGGCTGCTGCAAGAAGTGGGGCTGCCCTGAGCCCACCTGAGGACTTGGCCTTAAATACAACCTAGTGGGAAACCTGCCTTCTGCTCATCCTGTCCGCCTAGAAGAGGGGATTGCTAGAGGAACAGGGCAAGCTATAATCACAGCAAAAGCCACAGACAGTGGGCAGCTGCTGGCAGTGGCAGGTTACTCTCAGCATTACCTGTTTTACTGGGGAAAGCTGAGTATGCTGCTGCTGCTACTGCTGGTGCTTCTGCCAGTGTGGAGGACAAGAGCTGGGAGGCAAAAATCACTAAAAGCACTGGTCTCACTCCTTCTGCCAGCTGGTGACAGCCAAGGCCATAAGCCCAGCTCTGGAATATCAAAGTTGTGTTCTGCCCACACGTCTGCAGAGGTCTGAGAAGGCACTGTGTAGAAAGAGTTACATAAAGGCAAGTTGGCTTTTGCACAGCAATGTGCACAGGTGGTTTCATCTGCAAAACCTCAGTTGCTTCCATCTACTCTGCCAAAACAGCTTTGTGCCAGAAGGGCAGGGAAATTAATCAGATCACTGAATATATCTTGTGGTCTAGTTTTAAGAATATATGGCAGAGAGTGGGGCTTGCATACTCAGTTGCTTGAATCAGAATTTTATGCTACAGAAGACAGTATGAGCCAAACAACAATTATGTTGCCAAACATTTCCTCTCCAGGACAAAAACATGAAACCACAAATTGCACAGAAAGGGCAAATCAAAATACAATGAAGGATGTTGCAGAAGTGCCACCTTTCCCAGGGGGACATACCAGAAGAAAAGGCTGTCTCATACCGCTTTGTCTTCATGCCTTGTGTTCTTTTGGGGTGGTGGGTGGTGTCACAGAGATGCTCTGATGGCTCAGGCAGAGGCAGGAAGTTGGGGCAGAGTTTTAGTGGAGTTATAAGGGTGCCTATTCTTCTCTTTTCCACAGGGTTCTACCAGCTATTTTGGAGGAAGCTTTGGTTCTGTCTGATGGGGAGGGTTCTGCCCTGATAAAACACTGTGCCACGGGAGCAAGGTTGGATCTCAAGGTGCAGGCGAAACCTCTGCTTCTGGGATTGCCCCACAGCCCTGTAGACCCAGATGCTCCTATGGTTTGTGCCATCCTGTTTAGCATCTGTTGCACAACCAGAAAGAAGAAATAGTGCTTCAAACATGAAGCACCAGCCAAGATCTACAATCTTGATGCTAGCACCAGATATGATGGTGTGCATTGCCACCTATCTCCCAAAATCTGCCGTGTGCACCGTGCAGCCACAGGCTGGCAGGACAGCCTGCATCTCCACCTATCTCCTTCATCTGGTGGGTCTGTAACCAACACACAACAGCCTGCAGCTGAACACAGGCATTTCAGCTTCATTTTTGGCTCTCTCAGATTGCAGACAGGGACAGCAAAGTGCCAAAGGGCAGCTCTGGGTACTTGCTGTTAGCCCTGATAATCCTTCATGTCTGGTTCAAATCCCTGTAACTTGCCATCAGGCTCTGAAAAGTGTTTCCTCTGAATCTCCACGGTATGTGCTTAGTGTGTTGTTACAGCTGCACATCTTCCAGTCGAGATTTTCCTGCCTAGCAGTTGATGCAATGCCTGTGTTTGTCCCGTGAATTTGCAGATATTAATCAAATTACATATTTTACAGGACAGATTTCAATTTTTGTTCTACAGCATCTCATGACAAGTGAAAAATCACATTACTGCTTCCCAGATTATTATTTTTTTTTCCTTTCCTGGAAGCACTATACTTTTTCTGCAGTTACCAGTTTTTACTCAGTCTGCTTCAAGAACAACTCTGTTCCTACAGAAGTGGAAGGAAACTTTGCCACTGACTTCGAAGGAACCTGAAACCAGCCCTTGAAAACATGGTTCTGTGCAAGTGTTGCAATGACTCAGTTGTGAACAATGTTCTCCTGATGCTGAGAAACTTACCCAGTGAGTAATGAGATCCACACACAGGCAGACCTGAGGAGCCAGGAGCCGTTCTGAGAGCACCAGGGACACACCACCACGATTAGGGGGTCTGAGCTCTCCTGGCTTCTGTCCTTCTGGTCCCCACACAAACCCTGTTAGCCAAGCTCGGTGTAGGGATCTTGTCCTGAAGCACAGGGCTTTCCCCAGGCACCACAGACTCAGCTACGGCTCCCAGAGGCCAGCAACAAAGCTTCTGCTGCTTTTAAAAAAGAATAGTTTCTTTCCAGCACCACTTCTCCCTTCTGAAAAAATATATTTGTTTGGGATTAAGTAACACTGGAAGGTATTTTACTCAAACACAAACGGTTTGCAGCTAATCAGATTAAAACTTCCACTGTACTTGACTAAATATCAGCCTGTCAGATCACTGTGGCGTCTGAAGACACAAGATACCATGTCAAAAGGAAATGTTTTTTCATTCTGTGATTCCCACAGTCCATCCACATTACTTTCTTTTTATTTGAAACAGAGAAGACAGATGGCATGACAGCATGTTGTGAAATCAGTTAATAAGAGAAATAAATGGATTCCACCGAAGCTGTCAAAACATGTACAGCTCCTATTTGATAGCAAGTTTGTTTTTATATATTTGACACTTCAGCAGCATCACTCCAAGTAAAGGCTCCTCTTATGATCGATGACAGTCATAAGGAGAATTTTTCTATCAGTTTCCAGTGTCTGCCAGCATGCAAGTTTCTGGAGGCTTACAGCCTTTCAGCAGTAATTTGCACAGCCTTCCCTAAGGAATTTCAAGAAGCTATTCCGTATACTAAAATCATGACCGGACAAAACAAAAGGAGCGTTTGCACAAGATCACTGCAACAAGCACTCAGGACTTCAGTGTTAGAACTGTTAGCAACCCAGACTAAGTAAGAGCAAGACTTCATCAGAAAGGTTCTTTTTTTGTTTGGTTGGTTTTAGTTTTTCACGCAGTTTTATTTGTGCACCATTTCCCCACTGTCTGTACGGGCAAAGGGTAAAAGAACCAAGACAGCGTCATTGGTGTGCCAAAGAAAACAAGTTTCCAGTCTTCATTCAGCATCAGAAACAGAAGACAAGTTCTTTACTTCCCAGGAGTCATAGTCTGATCATAAACCAGTGTAAATACAACAAAGTAAGAAATTTTCAGTGTAGGTATGTACATACAACTCTTACTAAGCCAGCAAATGTTACAGGAGCAGACAGAAAAACATACTGTAATGCATTTATCCCCTTTAAAGAAAAATATCCGTAAAATGATCTCACAGTACAAAAACAAAGGAATCAAAGCAGGGGAAAGTGAGTGGAAATCTATAATCAGGCTCATAGTGGTTTGAAACAAGGCATGCTGAAGAAAGATGCCTGAATGTTTAGTTGTGAGTCAGGGAGAAAACAGGGCTTCAAAGAGCATTTTGCAGTTATGGTGCATGTCTCCCCTTCCTGGTTTGTTTCTCCCTTCATCCTCCCGGCACTGAGAACTGGAACGCTCCCAGCAGAGAGATAAGCAGTTGCTCTGTCCCACAAGTGAGACCCAAGAAGCCATGAGTACTGGAGTGCTACAGGTGAAAGCCCCATGTGACCCTCTTGGGACAGACTTCCTCCCAGTTATAACAGCCTGCTCAGACCACCACACTTCCAGAATAGTTTGGTTTGAGCCTACTGGACCTTCTGTTGAACAGAGCTTTATCAAACATTGGAGGAGGGGATACGCTCAGAAGCCACAGGAGCCTACTGCAGATGTCTGAAAAGAAAGGAGCAGCTCGTCTTTAACTAAAGAAAAGACATGCCTGGGAAGTGGGGAGAAAAGGGACAGATGTGTGGGGTGGCTGGATGCCAGATCTGCTCTCTGATTATTCTCCAAATCCCTGAGGAAGAGCCTACTGAAGCATCTGGGAATTAATTGTGCAGATTGACTGTAATTGGCACAGTTACTGGAAACTGTTGTTATGGAACAAGAGGGTGTTGTTGTGCGTACACTTAATCAAAGAAACCTACAAAAGGTGGAAGTAAAGTTTTGCTTCTTTAATCGTATGATCAGAGTTTCCAAGCAGTTTTCATCATGATGATAAAGTAGACATCTGTATCAATTGAAGCACTGACTCCTGCATAGTAGTCCATGAATTCTTCCATTGTGACCTGAAACAGAGGGATTTAAAATAGGAAAATGGATTTTTCTTTTATGCTATAAGTCTTAAAACCACACACTGAGGTGTCTCTTGAGAAAAAAGAACATCTGCTATTTCATGTTGTTGCTAACAAAAAGGAATCCAACAGGAAGAAAAAAGAAACAGAAAATTTGCTTAAGCTCACTTCTTTGCTAGAAACAAGAGCACTTGTCCTACAGAGCACTTGGGTGGAAATGAAACATGTGAAACTCACTAACATTAGCAGGAACTGAAGTTAAAATCACTGCTGCCTAAGAAGACAAATGTTTAAATTTATATTTTTTTTCAGAGATGATATAATCTGGTTCTTTGCATTATTACTAATAAAGGTGGATGGGGTTTCTGATGCAACCCACAGACAGCAGAGGGAAAATACCATTGACCTAAACAAGTCTCACTTAATGAAGCAAATATTTTTTCAAACACCTAGGGCTTTTGAATAACTTTCATGGGTATTTTGAGTTGAAATCATCATAAAATGACCACTAAAAAAATAAAAAAGAGAGAGAGAGAGAATAAAACTAGTAGAGAGTTGAGGCATAGGGCAGAAAGGGCTTGCAGCTCTGTCCCAGCTCATGGCTCCTCAGGGCACACAGCTGATGGAAGCACACCCAACCCCATCCTCCCTTCAACTCTCTGTAGATAAACCTGTCTATTATGGACTGATTTCTGAGTCAAATGTCTCAGTAATTACACTGAAAAAGAACTAACTCTAAAGTATTTAGCGTATTAGGGAAACTGCTTTTGAACTGGGTTCTAGTGTTTATTCTCCTAAGAAGTGAAAAATCCTCCAATTCACATGGATCTTGAAAATCGGCAGTTTTGTGGGGCATTTTGAAGACAGAGTAAACCCTGAAATTAGATCATTAAGGCTACCAGCCTGGTAATGCAGTCTTTTGTAGCTCCTGCAGAGACCCTTTGTCTCTGGATGGGTAAGCAGGCTGTACCAGAAGTGCTACGTACTTTATTTTACTTTACTTTAAATGTTCTTTATTTTACTTTTACTTTTTTTTTTTATTGCATAAAAATGTGATGCAGATGCATGTGTGACACTGCAATCACTCCTGCATTTAATAAGTCAAATGCTGAGTCAGAGGGTAATTGCAAGACTTGACATCAGGTGTTTCACTTACCTTTCCATCTTTGTCACAGGGTGAACCAAAATTATCCAGAAAGGCTCTAAATACTTGTTCTTCTGTCCAGTCTCCATTTATGTATTTGGGGTGGTGTTTGGGATTATACACGTCTCGTAAATCTTCGACTGTTATGACACCATCTCCAGTCTTGTCTAACTTTTTAAATGCCTGCGTGACAACCTCTTTTCTGGCATTTGACATGGGAGGCTGCAAAGAAATATTAACAGAATAATTTTATTTTTGCCAACTACTTGTCCAGTTGCAAATTCAAATACCTCCTGCTGTTAGTAGCAAAACTATTTCAAGGTACATGGGACAACAGATTGCTGACAGTCTACACTGTCCATGAGCTATAAAGGGCAATATATCATCATAAAAAGCAATGTGATTGAGACTATTCAGTGTCAAAAAAATACAATAGTAAGTGGACAATAAGACAGAAAATGCTACCTAGAACACTTTCCTGTTCTACTCATTTAAAATATTTCTAACAAGATATTGCTAATTACGCTAAGCACTAATACTTTCTATCTTAATTGTTTAGACTTCAGCAGAGCAAACAGACTCCAACCAAGAGCAGCCATACTGTGGTGGATTAGAGAAAGCCTCCTCAGACGAGCTCATGTTGTAAAGAGATGCATCATAAAATAGCGAACAAAGAAGTGAGGTGGATGGGCTGAACCATCTCAGTATCCAGACTGCAACATAGGAATTTAGGTAGTTTAATCAAGGCCGTAATTCATTGAAAAAAATCACAACAATTTATCTGCAAATATTCTATTCTATATTGTTCTGTTCTATTTTTCTTCATTTAATGCAGTGTTAACAAAGATTCCCAGACTTACTCTCAGTGTAACAAGAAATTCATTGAAGTTAATTTTTCCACTGCCATCTTTATCAAAAATGCGGAAAATCTCTCGTGCTTCTTCCTTGTCTATCATAACAGCATAATCTTTTAATCCTTTCATAAATTCATTGAAATCAAGGGTTCTGCTCTTGTTATCATCCATAATCCGAAACACCCTGTGGAAAAGGTGAAAATTGAGGAAAATGCATAGGAAAACATGGACAATGCTGTAGGGATTTAGCACAGTGCTGGAGCACAGGCTCACCTGAATGAGGCAACATTTTTCCCTTGTTCAGTCTACTGAGGAGGAAAAAAAAGAGGATCTCCCCCAAGCCCCCCCCCTTCAAACACACTTAAAGGCAGCAGAGATGTCTTGTTTCTATTGGGTGCCCGATTATTACATATCTTAAAGTAAAAAACGGAATGCCATGGTCTTCCTGTTCACTATCTGCCTCTGCAAGCTGGGCATTTAGATGAAGTTCCAGTTGGTCACCACCTGGACCCCTTTGTGGTTTATAGGGCCTGGGAGGGTTTCAAGGTGTGGTGCAACTTCCCTTCCTAAGACTGGCATGCAAAAGGAGTCTAGGTGCCTCCCATAAACTAGGCACCATCAGACCACTACACACAAGATAATCACACTCCGAAGGAAAGGAAACATAAAATCCCCAGTACTCAGATATTTAATTCTAGAAAACACTAAAGAGAGATATGTGGTTTATGTTCCCCTTCCCTCCCCAGCAGAAGTTGTTCTGGGTCTTACAGGAGTACCTTCCCATGAGAGATTCATGATCCTCATTCCTTCAATGGGTGAGCATATCAGTCCTGTGTACCAAAAACACGAGTCCCAAGGCCAGGCTCCATGGGTTGTGGCATTGTCATTAGAACCAGGATAGTCAAATTTTGGTCCCTGTTTAGCCTGTGAGCCTCTTGCAGCAAACACTATTGAGCTGACTCACCGGCTGAGTCCTTTGATGCCTGAGGATCCCTTTGCTAAACACTGTAGACGTAATTTTTCTACAGGGTCAGTAGTTCTAACAAGTTTCCTTTTGGCCTGAGTTGCCATGTCTCGGTCATGTCTTGCTGTGCCCGGCATCTGAAAGACCAAAGCAGTCATATGACATGAATTGATATTCAGGCATAGTGCTGAAACCTGCCTTAGAATAAGGAGCATCCCAAATCCCTCACCTGCAAGGTGCTGGTGGCAACTCTTTCATGATTACTCATTTTGACTCTCTATTTCCTTTTATATCCTTCTATCAGAAAGAACACTGTCAATATAGGCCACCAACCATGAAAGGAAAGACCAGCCAACCACCCTGTGACTAGATAGGAAAGTGTGAGTAAGAATTTTATGCCTACAGTGAAAACTGGTGGATGCACCCAGGAGAGCATGGCTGCCTCCATAATCCCAGCATCCCTGTCACTTCCCTCCCCCACCCTGCCCAGGTTTGCAGGTAGCATTTGACCACAGGAATACAAAAATTATCCTGCTTAAAGACCTTTGCCTTAGGTTTGCTTTTGTTCCACTAAGGCCCTATTTCTCCAGAGCAGAGCTTTCTTTCATCGCGTGTCTGAGCAACAGCAACCACCTACAGATGACACCTCCTGCTTTTTTAACACAACAGCAGAATAAATTAGTACCTTAAACTCACACAGCATGTAGAACCTCAGGATTTCAGACTCTGCCAAGTCACATAAGCCTTCCAGCTTCCCTCAGAGGAAGACAGTGGAATAAAGAGGGAAAATCAGCCTGTGAATCTGCAGTGCTGCAATAGCACCACCAAGAGCAGCCTGTCCAGACTGACAGAGGGTCACTCCTTCTTCCACAGGGATTATTTGTGCCGAGTGCTAGAAATAGCAGGACTGCCCATGCCCATACCAATATTTTAGGGCCACATTGGATCCTGGCCCCTGGGCACATGCTCAGGGCCAAGACTGCTGCTCCCTAGACTTGCTGATGGATCTGCAGACTATGAAGGCTCCCAAAATATTTTACAGCCTTTAAAGCATCACAGGGCACAAAGAACAGGGCACAGGAACAGGGCACAAAGGAGTCACAGAAGGACCAGGCTAGGTTACAGCAGAGCTCTGGACCCAGAGGGCACCTGGTGCTGTGCTGAGGCAGTGCTGGGGTGAGGAGATGAAGATGGGCAGCCCTGTGAGGCACCAGTGCACGTGGCACTTCCAGTCCCTTTGCCATTGCATGTACAGAAATGCAAATTGAAATGATAAAAGGAAACTTCTGAGAAACATGAAATCAAACTACTTCATCTTAACTAGTCCACTGCTGTCTGCAGAGCATTGGCTATGGCTGGTGGTAATGCCAATGTCCTGAATTTTATAATCCCTTCAGGTGACTCCAGCTGAGCTTGGAAAAACAGAAAAATAAAATTGCTTTGCACACCCCAATTGGTTTCAGTACTAGCTTATTGTAGAAGTCTAGAGAGGTGGAATAGAGACCATTTTGGCCTTTCCTTCAGATCGAACAAGCAAAGTTCTTCTGGGAACTCATTAACCAGTGACCAGAAAGACCTTACAGCTGTGTGAGATCAGCAGCCAAAAATGTTTTCTGTAAACAATGACCTCTCCTGAAGGGGAAATTTTTAGCTGGAAAGAATATAAAATATAGTGAGGTTACATAAATACAGTGCAAACTATATTTACATTATATAATTATGCACTGTAGCTTATACAGAATATATAGCGACCGTCCATCAATACAGAGAATGCATAATGCATGCCTTGTGCACTGTAGCTCTACATTATATTATGTATTTATATGTATGTATATGAGGACATAACTCGTCTCCACAGCATGCTGCAAAAATCTACACAAACACATACCGTGGAAAAAGTGTAACATTTATTTGCCTTGGGTTCAGTGGAATAATTTCCAGTATATTGCAATGTGTATAAAATAATCACTGCAGCAAGATTCCTGAAATCAGGATAGGGAAGGATAATCTAATTTGATAGCTTTTATGATGTCCTGTACCTCAGTAAAAGCTGAAACTAGCTAATCCTCTGTTATCTGCTAAACTTCCTAACTAGAAAGTTTGCTACTACATCTACAAACACTTCTAACTGAGAATTCACCATCTCTGGGCCAAGTCATTCTAGTATTAAATCATTTTCCTTTTAAAATGTATTCTTTGTTTCTATCAAATTTTCCCCATCATTAGATGTGCTTTACTTTTTTTACATAACTAAAGAACTACCTATTAAAAGTTTGTCCACATGCAAGCACTTGAAGGTCCCTTTTAAACCCACTTTGTCTAAATAATTAGACAATTATCAGCAGTCTCCCTTGGTGAAATTAACCAGCAGTGTTTATTTTCATTTTGAATGCTAGAGAGTTTTGTTTTGCTTAACAGGCTGGTTTATGAGCAATTACAATACCCACGTGGTTAGCATTGTTTGTTTCCATGGGCGATGTTGTGTTGTTGATTCTGAACAGAAATTACTGCGTTCATTCTGAACAAATGCAAAATCTTAAATTTTGGGCTGAATTTTTCCAGCAAAATCTTAGGCCATTCAGCAACCAGATCCTTTCACAGTCCTCTGTGCCAGAGGATTAAACCTGGAAAAAGTCAGATTCAGACTAAGTTCTGCACCACTCCTTTAAATGTTATCCTTCAGCCAACATCCTCCTGCGAAATCCTGAAAAACATTACAGCGTCACAGGCAGAGAGAGTCCCACACTTGCCTCTCTCCTGAAAGCCCCTATCCCAGCCAAAGACAAGAGCAGCACACCACCCACCACAATACACAAGATCTTACAGTCTAGGAACAGATGAAGTGGCCTGAACCAGATGCACACATTTGATTTACTCTTTATAATTTCGTTAAATTATTAAAAGCATGAAAATTATAGGAATGTTTGTCAACACCTCTTTAAAAATCTGGCTTCCCGCTTGCATATGACCCTCCCTGTAGCAGCATCCTGTCTTGTCTCTCCATCATCCCCAGCACCAGACAGCTTTAGCCCCCTGGCAGGTGGACACGACTGCTCTTCCTATTTTGCACATACAGATAGGTAGAGAGACAGACAGATACAAAGAACATATATATGAATATATATAATTATATACATATATTAAAGAAAAAATCTGATCTTGGCTGATTGGAGAAACTTATTGCAAGGTAACAAACAGGAGAAAAACCCTTTACCTGCAATGTTTTCCTGAACCTCAGCTTTTCACTAAGGTCTAAATAGCAGTTCAGAGCCCTGGGATGGTGTCGTGCCTCACCTGCTCCTTTGCTGCTGGGCTCAAGATGAAGGCAGGCAGCAAGCTGAGGGAATAATGGGCCACGGCCTCACTGCAAAGCTTGCTTATAACATCTCGTGGTACTTGTTTACACACCCACCTGCCCTGGCCCCCCTGTTTTGGGAGGCTTGAAGTTTATGGGCTGGTCTCCAAGGTGATTCTGGAGGCTGCGGCTGCCCCAGCCTGCAAGCACCCTCCTCCCTGGCGATGGCTCTGCTGCTTTGAGAGCCTTTTCATTTCATCTCTTTCAAAAAGAATGTCCTTCCTCCCATCTCTGCCAGCATGGGCTGGGAGGCAGGGGAGAGTGGGAAGCACCTCCTGCTGCCCCTCACTGAGGGATGAGTGTGGGAAGGTGCTGCATTGCCACGCTGGCCTTGAGCATGGCTGTGTTTTCATAGCGTGCCCCTCTGCATTCATAGTTGATAGGGTTGAAAAAACATCACTCAAAAGATAATAGGAAATATAAGTAAAAGACTGCCACAAAACAATGCCTCAACATGGTATATGTGTTTCCTGGGTGCTTTAATTGCCACTTCATAGACCTGCAGGTGGTTGGAACCTCTGGGGAGACACCGAGCTTGTGCTCATTTGGAGCAAGAAGAAAACTGAAAAGGTTAAACACCCATACGATGAGGAAAAGTTGTTCTCTGCCTAGACACGGCTATTAGCAACTCTCTCTGCAGAAGGTCACAAACATTGTCAGTGAGATAATGCAATGCTTGGGGAAGGAATCAGGGTGTTGATAGACTCCTCAGGTGTAAGAAATACCCTGTGTTGTGATTCTTCTCGGGCAGCAGCAAAGTGAACACAGGGCAGCAAAGCTGATGGCAATAGCAGTCCATACAAGCCAGCGCAAGAGCACATAGGAATTGGAGGGAGAGCCCAGTTCTGGCCATGGATAAAACACTGGGCGAGAATGAAAAAGCACATCATTTCCTGGCAGAAGCAGAAAATTATTTTAGGCAATTGCTAGAGTAATATCCCTTGCAGCCTGGCGGGCTGCTTATCTTTCATCGACAGGTACTTCCTGGTACTAAACCAAAGCTTGTGCAAGACTTAAAATATGCTTGTGTATCTCTCATCTGGCAGCTGACTGCACATTAATGCTTAAGCAGGAAACAATGCTTATTTGATCATTTACTGATTCTGAGATATTGACCTTGTGAAAATGCAAAATCCCTCCATCCACTGGCTTTGTTTTAGGAATTGATCTCCAGAGATCTCTAGGGAATACGGAAGAGATAAGGGCCTAGGAACATTACTTGGGCTGCTGGCATGGAGAAGCTCCTGCTGCCTGCCCACACACTCTGCAGGGGCACCAGGGCCTGGAGAAATGGTTTTCACTGAAAAACTCGGTCACTGGAATTCAGTATTCCACTTGAGTAAAGAAATTCTTCAGACGCAGAATTTGTACTGACTTTCAGAAGGGTGCATATAGACTGGAACAACAAGGATGGGCTCTTAAAAGCAAAATAAATAAATGAACTTAGTATCTGGATACTCAGCAGCCTTCTGCTGCCTTTCCTGCCCTCTGCCAGTGAGCCAAGGCATATACAGCCATACATGGATGTTTAGTCTGCCCTCCCCACACTCCTCTGAAACTGGGCTGTGCCATGTCTGAGCTGGTTAATGAGTTACCAATCTGAAAAATTATTAACATGCTTTCAGATGTCTCAGATTATATCAGGCTGTGATGAAGTTTACTCGGTTGTACCTGCTCTGTTACTGTGCACAAAATGGTACACAGAGTTCAGTGAGTTCAGAATTTATCATGAAGGAGATAGAGATCTCATCAGAACTATGAATTTTTTCCTCTTTATTTTCTAACTAGCTCTGAATACATACCTGTTTGATTTTTGGTTTTGCTTGAACACCCTGAACTGTCTGCTCAGTTTGTGGTTCCATACTGGACTGAATCTACTAAAAAAATATACTATGAGGTCTAACACGATCCAGAAGCTCATGACAGAGGTTGAGAACTTGTCAACTTAAGTTTCCAAAAGTACAGATTTCTTGAATTTAGGCAGGAGGGAAGGTATAAGAAGTGCCTTATAAGCATTCTCAGAAGTGTCTCAAAAATAGTGGCTCTGGGTGTTTTGCTGTAGTTAGTTTACATGTGATAACATTTTGTTTATTAATGTGCCACTTGTGACTTTCATTGTGGATAAACTCTCCAACTGTGAGAAGTGAAAACATCTCCTTGTTCTTGGATGGGAAATCAGCATGGTTGTTCATGTTCAATACAACTAAATTAGGAGGTTAAAAAAATAAAATAGCAAGCATGAAGTCTCAGAACACTGTGTACCAAAGACAACTAATTTTACAGGATAAACCACTGGGGCTTTTTCCTGATATTAGAATTAAGAAGTTTCACACACACTAAAAAAGAAACGCTCGTGGTAAGTACATTGTCAAGGGAGAAGTATTCTGATTTATAATTCAGTTAAATCACAGAAATACAGTTTGTGTTGAAGGGACCCTACAGATCACCTACAAATCCAGCTGAACTCTGACACCAAATAAAATGTTTTACATTCAAAAACATTCTCTCCCTATGTGGTTTGTAGTTATCCATCTGAATTAATTGTTTGCTGTCCAGAGCAAAGACCAGCTGGCACGTGAAGCCTGTGTTCTTGCTACTGAACTAATTCCAAAGAGAGGGATTATCATTCACCTGCCTGCCCAGTCAGGCCCCCAGACCTGCTGGTAACAGAGATGCAGCCCAGTCTCTCCATGTGGGTTTGACTCCACAGCTCATCCCTCTGGGATGAGGAGCCTTCCCAGCCCTAAGGCTGCACACTGCCAGCAGCGCTTGCGCAAGAGATTGATCTGCTTGGTTACACATCGACAGCATTCATAACCTACCTTTACTTACCTTCTCCCCTCACTCCAGGGCAGCACAAACTGACTTAATATTTTTAGCACTATGTCAGCTGCTAAAGGCATGTGTCACTTGATAAGTTTTGAAGGTGATTTGAGCCCAGGAGCATTCCAGAAATGGAGGTAGCTGTTTAGAGTTTTTATTTTTTCTTGAGAATCTTTCATAAATCTGCTTTCAGTTGGAGAACAGAAAATGAAAACACTAGATACATCAGCTTTCTAAGAAGTTCAGCAAGTAATGTTTACTGAAAATTGTTTATTTTTATCCCATGTCTTGAAATAATGAAACTTGAAGGTTTTATATATTTCAGGCCAAGTGGAAAAAACAATGTTGTGGGCGTTAGGGTTTTATTTTCTTATTCTATTACATTTCTCAAAAATATTGGCAAGTTTCTGTCAACCACAGTGAAACAATGCAATGGAAGTCTGACATGCATGAGAAACTTCTGTGCTCAACCCTCTCTCTCTTTTGTCCACAGCAGAAAACTGTTAAATGGGTCCAACATTTAGTGGGATCAAGTACCTTTTGATGCTGAAAAGCTGTCCTTAATTACTGCAAAGTGGGGGAAGTAAGGAAGAATAGAACAAGAACAGTTTGCAACTTTCTGCAACAACACCCAGAACAATCTGTCCTTGGTGAAGCGGGAAAAGAGGAGGGAGCCAAAACCAGAGAGAAGGTTTCAGCTAGCTGCTCCTCAGAAAGGCCTCCCTAAGGATGATCACAAAGTGCTGGAATGGCCTGGGAAAGGAAGGGTGGTTGTGCAGGCCCTGTGCTTAGCACAGGCATATGCCAAGAGGCGAAGTCTTGGTCAGTTTTTGATGACCCTCCCAGTCCTCTGAAAGGTTTTTACAGGAGTCATGCAGGCACCACTGGGCAGGACAGGAAAAGGTGGTAGTAGGATTGTTAGTAGTTATGCAAGAGAAGGCAGAGTCAGGCAAGGCACTGCTGCAGGAGATCTGGAGGGAGGTGGTGGAGGAAGAAGCTGTAGTAACTGGCAGAGAGGGGAATGCTTTTCTTGCCAGCTGATGGAGCAAAACTGACTGCAGCTATGACTTCAGCCTGTGTGGTACCATTTCTAAAACAACCACAAATAGGATGTAGTAATTTCTTGTTATTCTCTGGAGCTTCCTCTCGAAATTACCAGGGACTGTTTGGGTTCCTGACTCTAGAAACTTGCTGGTGGTATGTGAGTTAGATGCTTTTATCAACCAGGGCATGCTTGACAGAGCAGCATGATTCAGCACTCAACATGCTTGTGACACTCATCAGTATGGATGGGGACACACCAGTCCTCTGTAGAGCTTTGTGATGTCCCAGAGTACCTTTTCTCCATGGCCTTCACATTTCAGAAGTGACTTTTGCCAACCACAAGATGAGCTATTGCTGGGCTCCTCTGCACAGGAGTCTTGAGATGGCGCCACCTGGGCATAGGAGCAGCTGTTGCCTCAGTGAAGGTCTCCATTCTCTGCCTGTGAAGAA
Organism: Campylorhamphus procurvoides; assembly: GCA_013396655.1. NCBI lineage: Eukaryota > Metazoa > Chordata > Aves > Passeriformes > Dendrocolaptidae > Campylorhamphus > Campylorhamphus procurvoides. The sequence goes on along the minus strand of WBMV01004973.1, from coordinate 365,377 downwards.
ACGATTTGTACCGGGATGAGTCAGTAGACTAAGGAGCCAGATCTCCAAACAGATGAATGCCAAATACTGGCATTTACCCTCTTCTAATGTTGCAGTGCCCAAAACTTTGTGGCTTGTGACCATAAGAATCTGAACATTCAACTCCTTTAAAAGTTTATTTGGCCCAAACTCAATCCCCACAGCAGCCCCCATTGAGTTATAAGCACTGGACATGACCAAAGCCTGAGAAGGAGGGGCACGGGGTGGCTCTTAACACTTCCTAGATGAAAACAGCACTGCTGGCAACCAGCTCAAGTGCCTGCATAACACAAATGCACATGGTCAAGAAGAATGGAGGTAAAAACCTAAGCACTACCCTCAGAATCACAGAATCATCAAAGCTGGAAGAGACCTTCAAGATCATTGAGTTCAACTGTTAACCTCCCAGCACCACCATAATGACCCCTAAGTGAATCTCCAAGTGCCACATCCAGACACCTCTTGAACAGTTCAGAGATAGTGAGTCATCTGCCCCTCTGGGCAACTTATTCCAATCACTGGACATCCTTTCAGTGATTCTTTTTTTTTTCATAATATCTAATCTGAGCCTTCCCTGGCATAGCTTCAGGCCAGTTCCTCTCATACTTTGGCTCAAGAATGAGAGAAAGGAATGACAGAAGAGACTGAGCCCCACCCAGCTGCAACCTCCTTTCAGGTGGCTGTAGAGAGTGATGAGATATCCCCTGAGCATCCTTTTCTGCAAGCTGAACACCCCCAGCTCCCTCAGCCGCTCCTCATAGGGCAGGTTTTCTAGACCCTTCACCAGCTCCATTGCCTGTTTCCGGACTCTCTCCTGCACCCCAATGGGCATGCACCTTTTCTGAAGTGAGGAGCCCAGAACTAAACCCAGGACTAGAAGTGTGGCCTCATCAGTGCCCAATACAGAGGGACAATCACTTCCCTACTCCTGCTGGCCACATCATCCTTGATACAGCCCAAGAGGCCATTGGCCTTCTTGGACACCTGTGCATCCTGCTGGCTCATTTTCAGCTGGCTATCTGCCAGCAACTCCATAAACCCCCCTTTCATCCTGCTTGCCTGGTGTAGAAGTCAGACTTAAATGTTTGTAATTCCAGGCTAGGTCATCAGACATGGCTTTCTGAGGATGCCACTTTTCAGCCTGGGGGAAATTGAAGTTACTTCACACCTTCTGCACTTTGATGAGCGTCTAAATTTTAGATCTCTGGGAAAGTGTCCCTCTTAAAATAAGTGCATGCATCCCCTACCTGAACAGTGGACATGTGTAGATATCTTTGACATACTTCAGGCAAGCCCAAGGGAGCTTGGGGTCGGTCTTCCCCAAAGCTTCCAAGGGAGCAACTCATAGACATTCACAGTGCTCAGCAGAAATGGGGGAACCTGCCATCACAGCACAGAGCAGTGACCTGAGCCCACAGCTCTCACAGGACACATACATGGGATTAAGATGAAGACAGAGCCCTTCACCACTATCTACTGGCTCCCTATAGTTTGGCTTTTGGATGTTTTTTTTCTAGTTTCATTCTCCAGCATCCAGTCTGGCCATGCTCTTCATGGACAAAGCAGACCACTGAGACAGGAGACTCCAGCTAGAACTTGTGAACTTCTGTGGCTTTGTAAAAGCTTATAAGGAGAAATTGCAAATCCCCCACACAGCAATTTTGGAAATCCAATTAGAGATGTGTTTCTGTAGTGTTCTCTTTCTCTTACGATGTCATTGAAGGCTTCAGCCAAACAGATCTTACTATAAAAGTCCTTTTTAAAAATTACTCACATGAATGGGTGCATGTAAACGAGTTCCATCTGCTTGCTGTCCCGGTGAACTACAAACCACTGAAATTAAAAAAATCACAGTGCTGAGGGAATTATCTGACAAGAAATATTTTTCTCATGCCATTGACATAAACAATTCAAACCTTTGGTTCCAGTTGGTCAGCACAGTACTATCGGTAGGAAAAGTTCTGAAATAAATGTTTGTGCACCAAAAGCTTAACTTGGTGGTGGATGGTACGGGAAATTAAAAGCAAACAAATAAAAATCCCCCAAACAAACAAACAAACAAACAACTACCACGTAACCACACACACAAACACCCATACACCCACACCCACACATACAAATACCCTGTTTCTTGCTTTGCTGCTCCACTTATAGCTATTGATTTCTAAAACTTTCAAAATCTGGATAATCTCTTTCATCAGTTAACATTAAACTAGAGATATGTGGACTTGCATTTGGATGTACTACACCATAAAAATTTAAAGGACTCCTCCACATGATAGCATGCCTAATTCCTTGAGAGGCAGGCAAGAAATGCTGGGAAATGCAGCAGGGTAGCCCTGAAACCTGGCATTGTCATTGCTAACAACAGGCTGAACTTTTCTTCATCTGCTTATGGCTTTGTTTTATTTTCTGTGACAGCAATTTCTCTGACTGACCAGTTGCCTACAATAATTAATTTTAATTTTGTCATGGTTCAGTTTTATACAGATACCAGTAACTATTAGTAATTCTGTATATAATAAGATGTTTACATCTAACAATACAGGGTCTAGAAATACCAGACTGGAGACACTACATGGAGCACAGAGCAGTACAGGCATGAAATGATAAAATATGGGACACAGACTTGCCAATGGAGACCCCACAGCTCTGCATCAATGGTCAGAGAAATACAGACCTGGCATTGGACAAGACTGAGTTTAGGGATAGTAAAGGGAACAAAAAATAAAAGCCTTTAGTGTGAGTGGAATGCATCACATATAGTAAATTGAGCTGCAACATGTAGCTGCAGACCAGTGAAAGAAAAGGAGAAAGGTGCAAGTGCCTCTCAGAAAACACAGACAAAAGACCTCAAGTAGATCCTGGAGCATCAGTGTGATAATATTCCCACAAAGGACAGCAGAAAGCAAAGATTTACAGTTTTTAGTCATTCTGCAGTCTGAAGATGCAGACACCAAAACCTAGAGGAACAAGGGAAGGATGAGCAGAGTCCCAAGAAAACAGAAAAAAATTAGGTGTATTGTATTTGTATTCTTGTATGTTGCAACTGTATTATTAATACTATTATTGGCTTTTTCCCCACTTTGAAGTTTCAACTGCAGTATTATTCTTCCCTTCTTCTATATCAGTTAGATTTGGATTAGCAATAATATACTCTTTAGATTTCAACTAACAATAAATTCTTGGCCTTAGTTATATGTGACCTGTTCTTTCTTCTTGACCGTAGCCAAGACCTCGAGCACAATGGAGGGGAGATGAGCATGAGGGACTCTTCAAACTCTTCTCCTAGCAGGAGGCCAGCAGGCATTCTGTAACGTCGCTCCCGCTCTTTCTGAGGTGCATGACTCATGTTGCCAGCTGAGAACCACATTAATGGGAAGTTTGACTGTTATTGTGTGTGTGATCATTTTCACACCCACAGAGCTGAGGTCTGTCTCAGCAGTGAGACTGCTTTGCCCCTCCCTGATGCCATTTCCCTTGAAATGGGATGGTGGGGTTTTTTATGAGCTGGAAAGTTCGGCAGGTGATCTCTCTCACCACAGGGGCTGCAGGGTAGTCGTCTTTGTGTAGGCTCCTCACTTGACCCTGTGATCAAGTGACCAAGCAGATAATCAAGAAGGATTTTAAAGAGAGCTAATGGCATGTCTTGGGTATGCCCACCATATTTGACATCAGTTATTCGGGTCACCCAGCACAGATCCTCCTGTCCACCCTGTAGCAAACATGCCCTTGCTGTGACATGTTCTTTGCTGCAACTTTTACTCTCCTTCAGTCTGACCTCTAGTTTGACAACTGCTGGGAAGAAAAAAATCTGTTACCTCCCCCAAATGCACACAAGGTTTTCTTGCATAACCCAGGTGCTCTTGTCTGACTGCAGGTTAGGTGGGAGTGGCATCAGGAGTGGGAGACCATCACTCCCAGGCCATCATTCATGAACCACCTTATGCAGTGCACTAGGCTTGTGTGGGAAGGGACCAAGGCGCATTGGACAGTGGCACAGATCTGCAGGCACGTGTTGGAGGAGAGGACAGGAGACAGGGAAATGCAAGCAAGTAGGCACAACCTGTGCTGCAGAAATGGTAGCAGGATTCCCCAAATGTTTCTGACTCTACATGCCAAGTTAAAATGTGTTACAGCCCCTCCTGTGTTTCAAGACCTTCTCTACTAGTCAAGCCATAACTTTACTCCTTAGCAAAATTCCTGCTGATTTTATAAGTGTGGCATCTAATGTGTGGTTAGGTGTGATGCAAGAGATTAAGTGTCCAGTGCCTGTACTACTCTGTGAAGTTAGTCACCCAAACCAGAGCCCTTTACAAAAGTTAATGTTCTCAATCTTGTACATTTCCATTGCGGATAGTGATGCTGATGGGAAACCTGCCACAGTACAAACCACCGGCAGCTGCCAGGATGCAGTCATTTACACAGAATCAAGTCTGGGATACTGGCACGAGTCAGCATTCAAGCGTTTGTAAACTACTTTTTCTGCCTGAAGACTTATCCTATTTAAAAACAAATTAGTCATATTGTCTCAAGGGGAGTTATGCCAGTGGAAATTGTAGTTTTACCATAAGAACAAGAAATCAGACTACAGCTACTGCCGTGTTTTTGATACACCATTCCTGTGTTTGAGGCCAGATAATGCTAGCAAGAATTCACTAACATTATCTACCCAGAAATTGCATAATCTGTCATGTTTGTTATCTATGGGGGAAAGTCACTATCTTCTGATGGATGAAACTTCACAAGTTTCTCTAGAGTCATACGACCCGGATGTCACCAAAGATGGCTGTTTTGATGATGCCAAGGAGAAAGAACAAAAACACAAAACACCCACCTAAAACCAAAAACCAGGCCTGCTTAGTCCACCACCAGCTGCTGGCCAGGGACAGAGGCTGCAGTGCATGATGTGCAGCTTCCTCGGATGTAACATGCTCCCCCAGGCAGCAACTTCAGTGTCAAGTCCAGCTTTTCCTCTGACACTGCACTGCACAGCCCTGTCCTGCCAGCACCACGGATCACCTAGGACCAAGAAACAAGGTGGGACAAGTCCTGAGACTGCTTCTGCTTCTAAATTAAAACAGGGGGCCCTGGACCTTTGGGAAATATAAATCTTCAAGCTTATCTTGAAGGATTTGTCATTACATGGCACAAAATAGCGCTTGTTTCTTAATTAGGGACAAAGTGGGTAAACTTTGAGGACAAGAACACAGAGACTACCCTGGTTGGTGGGTCTTTCTGAGAGGTTTCATGCCTGACATTTAGCTGTTTTCTGACAGACATTGTCACAAATGTGATGCAAATCAGAACTGTGAACTCTCTGCCTCATTTTACCCTCGAGCTGTGAAAAAGCAAGTGTTAATTATTCCTTGTTTTTGAAGAAAAGATTAATTTTAGCCTCTGAAGAATCTAGAGGAAAAAGAAATGAAGGCTGAGTTAAAGGATGTAAGTTAAAAATGTTTTCCCTTTGAAAATATTGGAAATATCATGTGAGATAAAATGGGAGTATTCCAATCTCTGCCAAGACACCAGGTACTCTGGCAGCCAGCACTGCAATGCTGAATATAAAAAAGGGTTTGCCAGCAACTCCTACAGGTTTGTGGAGGGCAGATGCACAGTCTTAGTCATTTCTGCATACAGTTCCTTAAAGCAGCTTGTGTTACCTACAAACCCCATCACCATTCCTCATGGTCCCAGACAGTGGGCTTTTAAATAATACACTTCAAATAATGAAGTATGGCTGCAAAAGTCATTCCGTGGATGTTCTCTCTCCCCTATGCACATACAGCTCTTTACCACGTTATGCCTAGTCAAAGCTAATGCTGCAAGACAAAACAGACTTTAGGTAAACACATTCAAGGAATTGAGTCCTGCAGTTTCATGTCTAGGTACTTCCCTGGTGGATGTTGTACTTTGAATGAAATACTAAACATTTCTAAACTAAACTAAACTAAACTGAGGCATGTGGACAGAAAAGGAAGCACAAAACACAACACATCTATTACTTGTATGGTGTGACATTTTCTCTCGAGGTTTTGGATTTTTCACTGGGACACCCCTGGTCATCAGTGTGAGAAATCATCTGTGGGTGGAAGGCACAAGGCATCAGTCCCCTGCCGTAGTGTCTAACTCATCAGTCACTGAGCAAACTGGAGCAACCCTTGGGTGGTACGAGACTTCTTCTGCAAAGTTTACAAAATGCTTAATCAATTTGCTCTCTAGCCCAAGGACTTTCCTAGAGAAGTTTCCTGGAAAGAGACAATGTGTTGAGTTAGGGGTTCCTGACACATGGCTTCTCTGAAATGTCACAACTCAGATCCAAACCAGAATACACGCTGAACTCCTTCTGCCTATGCCAAGAGCTCTGTCCAGTCCATCACTGTTGCAGGAGGAAGGGTGAGGTTCCTCTTGAAAAATCCTGCTCTAGTCTTGCCCAAATGTTGTTCCACAGTCAGTGTAAAACCACTCGGAATGGATTCTTCAATTGACGAGGTGTAGAAGAAAGGATTGCTACACTGAACGCAGGGATTTAATGAGTTTGGAACTGTCATGAACAACATTCAACAAGTTTCTCACAGATTGGCTGGTGTGGACAGGTAGCTAGCTGTACACATAGACAGATACTTAAACAGATTTTGCCCACCAGCACAATCTGTTGTGTAGTTTTGCAAGATTGTCCATGGTTTTCTGGAAGGCAGGTCTTCGTCTCACTTGAACACTGGGGCTGTTCCAAGCACAGTGATACTTACCTTAACCCAGGTCTATTGGAAAGCAACCCATAGCTTCCCTTCACAAGAAAAGGAGCAAGCAAGTCCTGAAGACCATGCGGTGGTGTGGGATGGGAAGTGGCAGGGTTCGAGTGTGACAGTCACACATGTAGCTGATAAGGAGGCTGCTGAAACAAGGTACGTGCTCCTGTTCAAGCAGATATGCTGTGAAAGAAATTTAATCTTGCAAGTACAAGCTCTAAAAGAAATTTAGTCTTACTGTTGCAGTGGTAACAAGCATCAAAGATGTTTTTTATAAATACTTTTTTAGTCTTTTCACCAGGATCACCTGCAGAGTTAACCAACATCATTAATTTCTAAACCATTAAAATTTAAAGAATTCACCATTTATAGATTTGACAAGGAAGTAGCAATTGAAATGTTCAAAACCAATAACATCCAATTAGACTCTTGCTTTCGTCCCATTACAAATAAAAGCTCAGCACTCACTTGAGTTTTATGAATGAGCTGCCATACCAGTATTTTGCTCAAAGACCTCAATTCCTTGAAGGAGAAGTTTAACATAACATGGTTGACGTTTTTAATCCTTCCTGCTCTGGTGCAGAAAGTTAAGGTGTGTGCCGTAGCAGAGTGTCCGACCACTAGCAGGCCCCCAGCTGGGATGGACACGTAAGTCTTGTGTCTCTGTATTTCATGCCTGCTTAGCTGTGACAGTCTGAAGCCACATGAAGAAAAGTTTAGTGCCTATTACTAGGATCACTAACAGCAGAAAGTCAAGGACTGAGCAAATTTGAAAATATTGGCAAAGAAGGAACAATCAAATCCAATATAAATTTGAATGTGTTTATGTAGATTCCTTTTTTTTTAAAAAAGACATTAATAATTCTCTCAATCTACACAGGGTAACAGTTGCTAGCCTGCTCTTCCTGATTTGGTGGCAGAAGCTAACATAGCAGATAGCAGAGACTATTGGAATTCTTGATTTTAAAGCAATAGAGAAATGAAAAATATTTCATGAGTGTAAGCATTGAAGGAAACTACTATTGAATCCAACATGTACTGTTGAAACCAAAGAGTAATTTTACAGAATGTCCTGTTTTACTGTTCTCTGCAAATGCTAGAAGCAAAAATCAAAAGCTCAGATTTCTTCACTGTGACATTGGGAAGAGTTATTCTCAGCCTTGTTGCTGAACATATGCTTCTGGAGGAATACTGGTTTGGCCCAATCTACCTACCCCAAAGTAAGTGGAAGTGTCATCTTCCTCTATGGTAGATAATCTCAAATTACCACACTGTGAACATTAGAGCTGGGATCCCTCTGAAGGATCAACAAGCTGTGGGCTCCAGTAGATAGAATCTGTAGGTAATCAAATGCCTGGTTTTCCTATTTGTTCTTTATCCAAATACACTAATGCACTCAGTCAAGCTCTATACAGTTCCCAGAAGAACAACCCCATAAGATGTGGTCTGCTACTGCTACTGACAAAGGTCCTAATTTCAATGAGAGTAGAATCAAGCTTGTTAATTCCTAGGGCTCATTAGTAATTATTTTTCCTGGTAATTCCTAAGGCTCATTCGTACTTATTGTTCCCAGAAAATCGTGACTGAATATCTGATTGTATGACTGCACTATTTCAACAGATGTCTGCTTAAATAGGAAGCAAGTCCATCCCATTTTCTGGAAGTGGTTTTGGCGTTTTTATTTATTTCTAGCCCTGAATTCCTTCTAAATCACTCAGAACCAACAACAGGGGGTGCACTCACCAAAGTTCATGCTTTTGCTCCCTTTAGCAGAGGGCTTCCACCTCTGGGCACCTGGGACAGATCCTGCCCACCCACCCATTCCCCTGAGCCAGCAGATCCCAGTTCCCTTGTTCTGCACTGGCTTGGCTGTCACTTTACAGCATGTCAACATCCAAGTCTGCAGCCACAGTCTTTCAATGTTCGCTGCTAAGAGAAAACAAATTTCTGGGGATTTGTGAAGCCCTTTAAAGCTTGATTCCAGAAAGCCTGACTCCAACTGTCCATGTATTCCCAACCCACCACGGAACTGTCTGAGGGGCAAAAACACAATGTAAGTATTTTGGTGCTCTGAATTACACACACTCCCTCCCAACTCACTTCCTCCTTTTCCCTCTGACAGGATACTCTTCAAGCCATGAACTATGCTCAGGTTTGATACCAGAAAAAAGGCAAAAGCTACAGAGTGTTTGCACAGGACTGAGCCCAACACAGGTTTTTATCGCTCCTTTGTAGCTCCTCTGTCAAAGCCACATATATTTAGACCTCAGGGGCCAGCCATCAGCATGTTGCTATCAGATTTCCTACAGAAAATTTGAGGTGAGGCTGGGAGCAGCAAAAGATGTAAACTTACCCCAGGAGCCAGCAGAGCTCACACATCCCTTGCCACCACTGCTTAAATACTCTCCCACGCTCTGCTTTGCCTCTCAACCCACTTCCTTTGTCCCATCTCTCTCTGCGCTGGGTTGACTTTGCCTCATTCCTTTCCACACACACACCCACGATGGTGGTGCTGTGTCACACTGGCTGCCACGGGTGCTGGCCTCTTGCAGTAGCCTTGGCAGTTGTTTGTGAAACCTGGGCTTTGAAAGCTGTTTGCTCACTGAAACACAGTGTTGTAGTACACCACTTTTGCATTTTCTTCATGATTCCCGAAGATTTAAAACCAGCAAAATCTTCCAAAACGAAAAGCATGTTTTTACAGAGGTACAGGTGCTTATGGAAGGAGCCAGCCTCTGGGGGGGGGAAAGGAACAGGGAACACACAAGAAAAATTCTCGCCAGCATCTGGTCTCTGTGAAGTTTACTTAAAATAGATGACCTTGGAAATTATTTTGTTTGACAGTGTATTGTTTAACTGTAATATTCACTTGGATTTCAAAGGCTTAGTGGGTTTCCACAGAGCATGTGTAGAGGCACTGCCTCAGTTATTCCCTTGCTTTGATGTTGACTGAGTGACTCAAAACACATACTTTTAAACAGATAAGCTCTTTCTGGCGAAGGAATGCTTGAGCTTTTCTTGTCTTTGTGCATAACCCACACTCATAAACCACTCCAATACCTGACCTCTGTTCATGAGCTGCATCTCTCTTTGCAGCTCAGGGCATGTTGCCCAAGAAGGGAAGAAAAAAACCCCATATTTTCTGTCCAAGCTGGGCTCTGAGCAACTTTGGTTTTTTGGTAAAGCTCGCAAAAAATCCTCAAGGCAATGGTGTGTAATGAACCAATGCATAACAAGACACAGGACATTTATGAAGAGAAAGGATTAAGATCTTTATCACAGGACGCAGAGCAGAGACTAGGACGATCAAGCAACATGCTGTGGCAGGTGCACCATGGCACTATGCAGGCACAGCTGCAGAGGGAATTTAATTCACAATTCAGTCGGTCAAATGCTAATTCAGAAGATGTGAAATTGACTGAGCACGCACGTAGTTCCATTAGCAACTGCTAACAATTAAACCCCAGAATTTATATTGTTCTCCAAGCAAATAAACCTCTGAAAATGAATAGTAGAGAGTATTTCATAAGGACAACTCCCATAATCTAAACTGTGTACTGGTAGATTTAGAGTAGTTACTTATCACCTTAAGTTTGAAGGAATAGTGTGGCTGATTAACTATGCGGAGAATGACTCACTTCACTGCTCAAACCACCTCTGGAAAAAAAGAAAAAACATACACAGAAGATCACATATAATCATGGAATGGTTTGGGTTGGAAGAGACCTGTAAAGATCAACTAGTTCCAATCTCCCTGCAATAAAACCACTGCCCCTTGTCCTTTGCTGCAGGCCCTAAGGTCTGTAGGTCCCCATCTTTTTTATAAACCTTATTTTAGGTATTGAAAGCCTGCAATGAGGTCTCCCCAGAGCCTTCTCTTCTCCAGGCTGAACAACCCAAACGCGCTCAGCCTGTCTGCATAGGAGAGGTGCTCCAGCCTCCTGACCATCTTCGTGGCCTCCTCTGGACCTGCTCCAACAGGTCCATGTCATTCCTGTGCTGGGGACCTGAGGTGGATGCAGTGCTTCAGGTGGGGTCTCACAAGGGCAGAGGGGCAGAAAAGGGCAGAGGGGCAGAATCCCCTCCTTCAACCTCCACTGTAGTTGTAGAGACACAATAAAATATTTAAATAAGTAAGTATCTTTCTCTTCTTCCTTTCCCTTTTCTGTAGGGATGACAAAAGTGACAAATATGCAAGCAGTGAAAGATGAGACAGAGTTACATCCTGCTTCACCGTGCCTGCCTCCTCCCAACTGTAGTGGAAACAGTCTTGCCTCTATTCTCAGCAGTGGCCAGTGTCAGCTAGAAGGAATTATGTCCCAGCGTGAGTGTTTACAGAAAAGAAGGGGAGGCACAGGAACCCCACCTTTCCCCCCGCAGGAATAGGCAGTGCCCAGTCAGCGTATTCCCAGTGGGAATAGGCAGTGCCCAGTCAGTCCCAGGAGCACAGAGGGTCCTCACAGGCCTCCCCCAGGTGCTGCCTCCCTCCTGCAGCCGGGGTGAGTGTCAGTGACAGGACCAAGTGTGGGCCCGAGTCTTCTCCTCAGACTCTGACAACATGTCCAGGTACGCAAGATTGTTCTCAGTTTCCATTTTCAATCTGCTTAAAAGAAAAGGCAAAATGATGACCAAAACAAGGCCAGATTGCCTTCTAAAGTAAACATGATTTCCACTTGGAAAAAAGAAATAAGCCCAATTTCTCTAAAAGATTACTTTCTAAAACATTTTGGAGAAGTATGAATATCTAAAATACACCAGGGAAAACATATTGCAGAAATGATTTATTTCATGCCAACTTAACTCTTTGACTATATAACACACATTTCAAAAATATATCCAGTACAACAATAATTTAGAACACTACAGAGAAAAATTTATAACTCTGAATTTCAAAACAAGGTATTTATGTATACATACTTGTATCATAAGGCAAAAGAAGATAGTCTATCCATAAGCAGCACTCCTACAGCCTATCTTGATATACGCTGGAGAATGAAGATCTATTACTAAACCTAGGTTTACAAATGATTCCCTTTTCTTCCAGATGCCTCTACAGAAAGTGTATTTCTATAGAAAATAATTAATTTCTATGGTGACAGCTAAGCTATCACTATAAAACTACTACAGTTCACAGGAATATGTCAAATACAGCAACATTATTCTGATGAAATAACTGAAGCTGCAGTTTATTATTGCCTGTCAATTACAACTAAAACACACACATGCACACAAAAGCATGCTGAGGAATACATGTCAATGCATTCTAAGAGAAACAAAGAATAAATCCGATTTGGCTTACCATACGACCTAAACAGAAGGTATCAAATATAATGCAATAAAATCAATGACAGCAATTAATGCATTAAAAAGGGATCTAGTTCAACGTGCTGTTTTTCTTGCTAGGAATGCTGAGTTTCTGTTAACATAATCAAATGGCGTAGGAGTGTCTCAGCTTCAGACTAGACTACTTAGTTAGAGGCACAGCTATTATTAGATAACTGCCACAGAGCAGTAAGTCTTCCTGCAGAGCCCATTAGGGAAAAGGAATGTAAAAGTTTCAGAAAGTTTACAAGATTCACAACTATGCTGCTCTGAAAAAAGTTACAATTTTCTGAATTTCAAAGAAAAATTAAAAGCTAGAACACAATATATCCCCTTAGTAATGTTATTGTTAATAATTCAGATGCATATATTTGCCTGTAATGAACAAATCAGATTTCTTGAAGAAGCCTCATAAAAAGTTTTCCTTCATAAAGTGATCTCTATTTGGTATTGTGAATGCCCCTCAGATTTCAAGTAATTACAGAAATAATGAAAACTGAAATAGAATGTCATTTTTCACATAACATTTACAGTATTCCAAGATAAATTTAATAAAATACAAATTATCATAATTACAGAAAACTATGCTTTTAATACTTCATATGTAAATATCATTGTCATGTTATGTTTTAGAACAGCAAGAATAAATATTGAAAAGACAGCAGCTTTCCGCCATTCCTATTAATTCTGCTAATGATTATTTTACAAGTGCTTGATTGCAAAATGAAGGCAGATTATTTATCATGATTTGTCCAGTAGTGTTAAGTTACAGTAGTATAAAGTTTTTCTTACTGTTACACATTACTTTACCTAAATAATAAGCTACATTGTCATTTGCCCAGTGTCACTATTAGTACAGATTAGATGTTACATATCCTTTAGCTTCTCTCATAGAAAGATTCCCTCACTTCATTGCTGAGATGCACCTCTCTTTAGCAGAGTATAGGACTTATTTCCCAATACCCATATCAAAATACAAATACCAAACTACAAATCTAGTGTAGGAGTAGTAAGTTTGATTATTTTGCTATCAATACTTTTTAGGAACTCCAACACTGACAGAGTATTCAAGTAGCTACTATTTTCACTCCTGCTTTTTGAAGCTCATTGTGAGTTGCATGTACTCTTCTCACTCGTTTAAATCTTTGACATGGAGACATTCAAACATCTGTACTTAACTTGGATGGGATTTTTGGCATTTTGGGGGTTTTCGTGGTGTTCACAGCTGAAGAGGAAACTGTGGAAATGATGGTGAAATGTATACACTAACTGCTCAGTAATTCAGAAGAAATAACGAAGAAATATATAAGTGACATTCTTTAGCTGCAATTAAATATGACTATACATATCAACAGAAAAACATATTAACACCCAGTTCCCAAAAGCACAGTTTGCAAGCGAGTTGTATTTAAAATCATGTAATCTGGAGCATCAAATAGGATGCAGGAACACCATTAGCCTACAGTACAGTCACTGCTCCACATATCAAAGCTAGTGTTAACTTTGTTTAGCTGCGGTGCTGCTGGGACTCCAGCTGCAGCAGCAAAGAACCCATCAAAAGTTGCCACAATCAGTAGTGGGAAGCACGACAGAGTTACAGAATGGTTTGGGTTGGAAGGAACTGCAAAGGCCATCCAGACCAATTCCCTGCAACCAGCCAGGACATCTTCAATTAGATCTGTGTGCTCAGAGCCCCATCCAGCCTGACCTTGAATGTTTCTAAGGATGGGTCATCTACCACCTCTCTGGAGAGAGACAAATCCTTAGGCACAAGAGCTCCCCGGGCAAATTCTCCATTATTTGTATGAGCAGTAGGCAAACTGGTTTTAAACCAGCTCAAGCCAACAGCAAATGTTGTGCAGGCACATCCCTTATTTCTACAATGGTTTTTGTAGTTGTACTTCGTATTCTATAATGAAAGTTTTCCAGATTGTCATATCAATCCATAGTTTTCAAAACACACTTTAGATTAACTGGCCTACAAATTGCACATAATTAGAGCAAGAGTAACTGCTGGTCAGCAATGTACACTACAGATGAAACCTGACTTCACCTATTAACTCCTTACTTAAAAAGCATCCAGGGAAGATGGGACACCAGGGATTACCAAGTGCAAGCAGGGAACTCTTTAGAGATTTTCAGAGCTCAAAAGCAGACATTGGTTACTCGTTTACTTCACTACAATTTCAAAAAAGGCCAATGGATTCTCACCTCAATGAGCTCAGAATATCTTTGTTAGAATGCAAAATCCCACCACCATTAATTTATACAGTCAACTCCACAAATGATTGTATTCCCATGAGAACTGCACAGAGGGTTTACACCAGGGACTACTCATCTTTTGTACATAAAGTCTTGACTACATTTCCCCTGAAAATTCTATTTGCAGCCATTTCACCTAGAGGGGAAAAACCTGGTGCCAAGAACGCTCAATTGAAGTCTCTGAAGTCACCAGGGACTAGGTAAGGATACTTCACAGACATTCAGAAAAACGAACATTCCTTCTATAGTTTTGCCATTAGCACTGAATTAGATCCCTTTGCAGTGACATTTCAAGAGTTAAACAAATAACTTAAATCTTATTTCATCCAAAGATTTTTATAAATAAACTTCTGGGCAATTAAATGAGATACAAATTTTTAAAACAGACATATCAAGTGTAAGAACATTCATCAAAAACCCTTTCACATAAGGCTGAATTCAGGATAGCAGTTATAAGCAGATCTAAAATAAATTAAACAGGTGCTAACAGAGGTGCTAAAGAAAACTCTGAATAAAGAGAGATTCATTTTCTCAGCTTCCAGTCCCTGTTACAGCCATAAGACTCAGAGCAAGCTTTTACAAACACAAACTATCCAAACTAAAAAAGTGCCCTTATACAGGCAAATCTGAAAATTGCATGAGCTTGAATACATGTGGCCATGGCTGACACTCAGTATATTCACCTAAGAACAAAACTGACAATTCTTGTATGTCTGTCAATTTATTAATATAATTATTTCTATACAAATAGAGATTTTGTTTTCTTCTTCATAGTAACAATTCAGTGTTTTAAAACAGGCAAATCAATATATTACAAATACCACTACTGTTAGAACATGTACTAAATCACAGGAGGTAGAGTTAGATCCCCATTAACAATTAACTTGAGAAAACACAGACTACTTTTAAAAGTTAGTAGAATATGCCATTCATGAAAACTTATTTTTCAGAACAACTCATTTCTAGCTGCTTTAGGAGATGTCTGGTTTTTAAGCATGATAAAGAATGTATGATAGACACATGTTCTCTTTCAGTTTTTAACATAACTCTGCAATAAGCATGTAAAAAAACTCCCAAATGGTAAAGACTTCAGAAAAACTGCAAAAAAGCATTATTTTATATTATTCAAATTACCAAAGTTATCATGAATTTGACCACATCTTTTACCTTATGATTACATTTGACAATTCATTCAAGTAACTATGGTTTAAAAATATATCTACACCAATGAAATTAATGTCAAGCTTTTCTACATTGTTAACAATTGGCATTTTTGGATGGCATACAAATGAGTAAGTATTATTCTTTTTGCAACAACTTACTGCAAAATACAGGCACCTTAAAAACTGATACGTAATGCAACCAGGGTATTTAGGATATTAAAAGTGTTTGCCATTATCTAGTCATGCTATGTATTTCCCTTCTTTTAAAGAAATACTCTACAGTTTGAAGCCGTGCCTGAAGTGCGTGCAAAGTATCAAGTTTCAGTATTTAACTCAATTTTTGTAGTATATTTCTTTTACAGTGACAAAAACACTAGTGTGCCAAAATTTTGAACCATTACAACTGTAAAGATCTTAAGCAGATATTGTATCTTCGATAATGTATTCTTGCTATTGCACACATGCTTCTAAGACAGTGAAACTCTGGTCCATATTCAATTTCAACTATTTACACATGCTAAAATCATTTATCTGCATATGATGTTGGAAAAGAAAAAATACAGCCTTTCTTGACCAACACACATTGCTCCAAAATTTATGCCACCAAATTTCATAGAATCACAGAATACCAGGCTGGAAGAAACGTCAAGGATTATCTGTCGACACCAAGCTGCGTGGTGTGGTCAACAAGCTGGAAGGAAGGGATGTCATCCGGAGGCACCTGGGAAGGTTTGAGATGTGGGTCTGTACAAACCTCATGAAGTTAAACAAGGCCAGGTACAAGGTCCTGCACATGGGTCAGGGCAGTCCCAGACACACCTACAGGTTTATGGGGAACTGCACCAGGCCTGTGGATTTTTTGACAGAGCAAGAAGAATTTGATCTTGGCCAGATTCTTGTGTACCTGTGAAGATAAACAGCTTGCAGCGACTGAGAGAACTCAGAAGAAGCAGAAGATAAACCTGGATGAGTTTGTACAGAGACAGTAGTTTGTAACTGTGGCCAATAGGTGATTGTGTGTAATGAGCACCAATGTTAGTGCAACATACAACTAGGAAATATATAAAAGTAGCTGTGTGAAAAAATAAAGGGAGTTTTCATTTTATCTATTCAGGATCTTCACCTGCTTTTTATCGAGTTCGTCCCAACGATTACACAGGTTGGGCAGAAAAGTGATCGAGAGCAGTCCTGCTGAGAAGGACTTGCGGTGCTGGTGGGCGAGGCTGGACATGACCCAGCCATGTGCACTCACAGCCCAGACACCAAACGTGTCCTGGGCTGCATCCAGAGCAGGGTGGGCAGCAGGGGAGGGAGGGGATTCTGTCCCTCTGCTCTGCTCTGGTGAGACACCACCTGGAGCTCTGCATCCAGCTCTGGGGTCCCCAGCATAGGGAGGACATGAACCTGCTGGAGTGAGTCCAGAGGAGAGCCATGAAGCTGATAAGGGGTTTAGAGCAGCTCTCCTACAAAGACAGTCTGAGAGAGATAAGACCCTTCGGCCTGGAGAAGAGAAGGCTGCATGGAGATCTCATAGCAACCTTTCAGTATCTGAAGGGGCCTGCAAGGACACTGGCGAGGGACTCTTCACCAGGAACTGTAGTGACAGGACAAGGGGAAAAGGCATCAAACTGAAAGAGAGTAGGTTTAGATTAAATATCAGGAAGACATTCTTTACTGTGAGGGTGGTGAGACCCTCGCACAGGATATCCAGAGCACTGTGGATGTCCCATCCCTGGAAGTGCGAAAGCACCGGTTATATGGGGCTCTGAGCAACATGGTCTAGCCCTGCCCAGGACAGAGGGTGTTGGGACTAGGTGATCTTTAAGGTCCCTTCCAATCCAAACCATTCTCTGACTCTATGATTCGGTGGTCCAACCTTTCTCAGCAAAAGCAGTCTAGACAAGACAGCACCTTGTCCAGCAAATTTAAAAGTGTCCAATCTTAGTGAATCCATCACTTCTTTGGGGAGCTTATTCCAACAGATGATCATTTTCATTGTGCAAAAACTTTCAGTTGTGTCCAGTTGGAATATTCCCAGGAATAAATTGCACCCATGATCCTTAGTCTTTTCCATGTGACTCCTTGTAAAACCAGAGTCTTCATTTTCTCTGTAGCCTCCCTTTGAATACTGTATGTTGTGGTTTTATGAAGAACAACCTGCCACTCAATCTTTCTTCTTATTCAGGTCTGATTCAAACATAACTGAAGGCAAGAGCAGCCTTCATTTTACTCTGCAGATTTTGAACTACAGTTCAAATAGAAAAATTATAGAAAGTAATATGGTAATTGATATAACTGCACTTTGGATGCATTAAGATGCTCTCACAGCATCACTTAAAATACAAAAAACCCAAAAAAATCCTTCCAGAAGATCTCCTTAGAACTTAGACTGTTACAGCTTAAGTTGTATATACACTTCAAGGTATAGTTATGAGTTTACCATTCATTAAATTAATAATTTTCTCCTTTTCATCATGACACTAAAGCCCACACTGATGCACAACAGTATCTACAGTAGAAGCATATTCTTATCATAAGTGGTGAAGTTATCATTTCACAATAGTTGTTCCTTCATATTCTTTTTTTAAACAAAAACAGTCTTTGATGGTTCAGTGATATATCACATATACAGTATTTTCCAAGCAATGAGTAGGAGCTAGATTTCCACTGAATTTTCTTTAGCTTTGAGGAGCTTACACATCGTCAAATATTTTGCTTCGAGACATTGACAGGTATCTTCCACCAGGCTGGTACCTGCAGAATCAATTTTAAATATGAAAAAATACCACAGAAAATAGAAAACCAAAGACCCACAAAATCAAATAACTCTCACTGGAATCCTACTCCTTAACTCTCAGTGAATTATGGCACCTGAAGTTCTTCTGAATTACTGTTTCCATGAGATTCTGATGGACAGTCATTAAATTAAACCTCATGTGACTAAGGAAAGCAGTGATATGAATACTGGGAACCTTAAGGAACTTCTTTTCCTGATACAAAGGAAAGAAATTAGACGTTTTGGTTGAACAGGACTTTCTTCTTGAAAAACCCCAATTAAACTAACAACTAAACAAACAAAATTAAAAACCTGAAACACAAAAGCCCCAAAACAAATAATGACATCCAAAAAGTAGTTTACACGCTTATAGATAGAAGTCCACTAAACCATATGTGCCTTTTTTTGATTGAGTATGCTAGTTTTAGCTGAAAAATAGTAAGTGAGAAGTTTTTATATGCGACTTTTAAATTATTTATATTAAATGGTTCTACACTATAATGACCTGGATAAAAACAGCACCCATGAAATATTTTGCTTCTTAAATATGAGCGAGCTAAGATGCTCTATGACTGAGGAAATTTGCTGTTGCAGTCACACCCAGAAAATCTCAAAATTCTCTGTAACAAAGAGCTATACAGTGCAGTCTTATACTTTCTGTTCAGGAAGTTAAGACTTTAATTTACTTCAGTAGTTCCAAGGTCTGATGCCCAGCTGTATTCTTGCTACAGGTCCTGTAATACCCAGTTTTCTTTCTTGCAGCCTTTTATAACGGATTTTATACAGAGAATTCAAGTGAGCTTTCTGAAGTCTTACAGGAAATTACAGAAAACCTTATGTTGCATATATGTCTGTTGAGGAATACACCTAGTGCAGGCAGCTCTCAGTGCTGCTGCAGGTTGTACCCTGGATGGCAGGAAATGGCAGAAGCCCCAGGCAAGGGGGCTTTGTGGGAGACCTGTGGCACCAGCCAGGTGAGGACACTTGGAGACTGCAGGAGCCAAGGATTGCGCTGAAAGACCCCAGAATATCAGGGGCACAGACTTACAGGGTATAAAAGCTCAAGGATTCCTTGTCTGGGGTCTCTTCCCAGAGGCACAAACTCAAGCTGTTATTCTGTCAGTGCACCATGATTAAATTACCCAAGGGAACCAGATGTCTGGGACTCTGCTAAGGGAAACTTGTGGTTGAGCTGGAAAGGGAAACTTGTCTGACTGTGTGAGACCACAGTGTGTGCAGAGTGAAACTGGGCACCCGGAGGGTCACTGGACCTGCATGCTGTGAAGGGGCTTCAGTCCCAGCAGTGAAAGTCTGGCATGATATGACAGTGATAGCCAGAGTGCCTCCTGAATAGTCAGACTGGGAAGTTTCCTTAACATACAGGTCTTTCACCAGTTTTATATGCTGTATTTTTCAGATTATGCCACTATACAAAGTGATATTCAAATCTTACTCTGACATTTCTAAAAAACCTGAAAAACCTTGAGGTTTTCATTGGTTTTAAAACAATTCCCGTATCACGGGGCAGAAGGTAGAAAGGAAAAGGCCTAAGAGAAATGGCAAATTTAGTTTACAAAGTTGTTATTATTATGAAAACGTTTAACAAAGTTTTCGTAAGTCAGAAGACACAAGACATTAGCACTTTTCATTGTAAATAACACAGAAGAATCCTCACCTTCCTGAGTCTGATTCAAGAGGGTCATCATTAACAGAGTCTGCATTAAAATCCAAAGGTTCTGCATCCTGGAGGAGTTCTATTCTGTCTCTTTCAGTCCTACCATTTGATCGGGTATACTTTGATAGTGCTGTGTAAGTAAAATGAACAAAGGACATTCATTTGCGCTGTGAACAGCTTGGAACATATTGAGACATCAAATTTAAAAGGCTATAATAATAACTAACTCATCCAAAGCTAAAGTGTATTAATTTAGAGTAGATTCAATATTAAACCAAACATGCTTACATTTATAGTATTTCAATTTTGTACCTCCACAGAACACATGCTACTACAACTTTTCTTTTGCCCCTCAAATAGGATGAGATCTACCGTGCAAGAAAGAATCAAAGAAAATGAGAAACTACATGAAAACTTTTAAATCGAACAATCACCCATTCATCTTCACAGGTTCAGGCTTTAACTAAGCTAGCTGGAGGGTTGTTTATTGGCTTTTGTTTGTTTTTCAAGCGACAATCTCAATTAATGAAATATAGTCGTTTAGCAGTTCACTCTGTGACCTTCATTAGGCCAGTACCTTTGGCTAGTTTTGGTGTTGGAATGATACATATTTATATTGTTAACATTAAAATATAACTTTGATTAGTCTACCGATAAAAATCTGCATTTCCAACTTAGTAAAGAGGAGGGAGAAACCTATCAGTGTTGTTTCAAAAGCATATTCAAGGCTTCCCTCCTCCTCCCCTTTTTCTTCAGTTTCATTTAACCTGTTACCTTACAGCAGTATAAAAAATGCTAAAAAATGCACAAAAAACCCCATTAACACTCTGACAAACTTGTTGGAAGTTTAAAGCATCCACAAAAAAGGTATTTTGCTAATAGACGTTATTAAATGAAAATATATCCACTTGTGTGGAATGTTATTGGTTTTACATTTGTTGGTCACCTGATTGCTCCATGAGTCCAGTTTGAAATAGTTCATTTGGAAGTAGAAGAGGTAAATGTTAAGATTTACAACACTCAACTTCAAGACATATCATAAATAGTTTCTCTGCTGACAACTGCTCCTCTAACTGCATCCCATAAAACCAAGTAATAGGTCTTAGAGTAGTCAGAATTTTCCATCTATACTAGTTGAAGAGATGGAAAGAAACAACACTCTTTTCAGTGTCTTAAATGGCAAGGGGGCACTGTATCACAGAAGTAAATATATCAGTGCATCATCTAAGACAAAAAGGAATATATTTGAAACTACTCACACAGCCAGAGTTGTCCAGACAAGATATTAAAAGAGAAGAAAACAAAACAAACTTCACCCCAAACCCACAAAGCTTACGTCTATTGGCATTGGTCTCTGTGAAGCTGGATTCTTTTTGATCTGTGTGGACAGCTCTGTTTCTAGTGGAATCATCTCTATTTCCATATCGCTCTTTCCACTCCTGGAAAAAAAGACAAAAAAAGAAAAGATAAGCTGTGAGAATAAAGCAACACAACAAAAGCATATGTGGGATCAAGGAATACTCCAGATCCATAATTTAGAGCTAAATTAATCACATCAGACTATAAAAGTAATACTTTAAAAGTGCTCCTGTTCAGTAACTTGATACAGGAAGAATTTTTGTTTCATTTTAAACTCAAGATGTGTCTCTTCACTAAACCAGTTACCATAACTGCTCTTTAGAAAAAGACTTGCAGAAAATAAACTGAATCTCAAGTCTGCATTCAAAAGTCACTCAATTCTTCTACGTTATGGTGGGAACTGCTGCTTTTATTGATTACTACTTCCACCTAGTGGTAAAATGGAAAAATAACGAGATGCAAATAGCACAAAAAAAAAACCCAAAACATTTGGACAGGCCATGTTTACTAAGTTTGTTCTGTTGTTTCCATTCTAACACACACATGTAAACATTAAAGAGGAAAATGTCTCATGGTTTTATTAGGATGCAACTTCATGTCTCTACAGAAATATTTCTAATTGCTCCAATAGCTTCAATATGTTTCAGAGTCATATCTAGATCCCAGATCATGGACCAGTAGGAACTGACAGATTCAAATATTACTGTGTTAATTTATGCCATATGTTGCAATTCTAAACTGCAGAAGGAATAAACATTTAATCAGGGTCCAGTAAAAGATGACACTCTCAGAAGCAACAAAAGTTTAAAAAATGAATATTGCTACCGTACTTAATGAAAAACTCAAAATAACAGGCAGCATCTGAAATTTGAGTTTGCTACTTAACTAAAATTATTGCTTCATGTCAGACCATTGCAGTATATACTAAATGTATTTTGCACTTGCTACTATTTTGTTACACAAAACTTTCAAGTTCTAAAATCATGAGACTGGGGGAGAGTGTCAGAAGAAAAGTCTCTGCAGTATTGACTCTCATCTACGATAAAAGTGAACCTGAGCTTGAAAAGCCCAGAGGTTTTAGTTCCAATATTATCTTGCATGCATTCTCTCTATTTATATCTGTGACTTTCTGTGCTAGATTCCAAATGTTACAACTTAATGAAAAACTAAAGCTTCACAAATCTTTCAATTCAGTCTGCACACAAAACATGATTTGAATAAATCATTCTGTGTTTTTTTCTGTAGTAAGAGTATTATTTCTGTCTCAAACCTCCTCTGGGAAGAAAAATCCCAACCACACAACAACAACATCAACACCAAAACAAACAAAAAACCCAACCAACCAACCAACCAAAAAATCAAAATAAAACCTGTGCCAGTTACTTTGCAATGAGCACACAAAAGAAGGTAAGTTTGGGAGGAGCACACAGTGCCCATTTCAGTGAATGATACTGCAACTACAGTTATTTCAAGCAGCAGTATCAATGTAAGAGACTGATAATACACCATTTCAGATTATTCTGCATCCAAGAAACCACGAACCTGTTTAATGTTTGCTGCACCTACTGGCATACACCACAGCACACTGAGTAACAAGAGTGTTACTCTTGTACTTACACAACCAGTGTAACTAAAATCATCCTCTTACCTTCTATAATTAGCCCCATCTAAGACTATTCAGCAAGATTAAACTGATTCCATCAATTATTTGGGATTTTTTTTTGTGGACTAGATTATGATGAATTAAATAGCCATAGCAAATCCTATTAGATATTGCAGTATAGTATTATAATTAGCTAAAACAATGTCATACCCTTCTTCTGTTTTCACCTTCTTCCTGCCTCTGTCTTTTTCTTTTCTCTATAAATAAAAAAAAAATTATTTGTCTGAGTTCTATACAAGAAAAATCATTAGCAATATTTTTTTAAACAAACAATAAAAATCGAAAGTTAACTAGCAGACTCTTACTGAAATAGACAACTCACACAACTAAACAAAACAAAAAGCTGCTTGTCTATCAGGAGTTTCCCATGAAAATGAATTTGTCATGATGGTATCTTGGGTCACGGCATGACATTTGGATACCGGCTGACAAAGCCAAAGAAAAGCAACCCTCTTAATAACAACTGGGAAAAGTGTGACATTAAGAAAAAGCGTGAGCATTACTGAATTGAGATCTTGCAGAAGTTCTGCAAGGCTCAAACTATGGCCCAAATATTTTGTGTCCATTTCTGCTATTAGGTTGGAAGTATGAAATCACACTGTCAAAGTAATCATAACGTCTTGTTTCAAGGAGTGAAAAACATTCATCTTTCTCCAAAAAAAAAACAAATACTAGTACTCTATATAAATCCAGGTTTTGTTTTTCATAAACCAGGAGAATAAAAGTATTCCATAATATAACATTGTATCCTGAAATTTTAATTTCTAAATATTTACTCAAGAACCACAGTAGCTTTCAATTTTCAAGAAAAACTTTCAGTAAAAATTAACTTCAAAAAGAACTTTCCAAGCCAGCAGATAATTACAGCTCTACCTAACAATGTGCTTTCTCTGGTAAAATACAGGTGACACAGCAAAAGACATTTAAGGGAATGGCTGAATTCACACAGGTCAATCAACATATTTAACAAAGATTAAAATTAGTTTGTTGATGACAAACACAATTTAGATGCTGATTAATCATCCTTTATGACACAAGCTCCTGCTTAGGTATTATTAGATCAATAACATACTGTAAAATATTTAGAAATACCTAGAATTCAGATACTGGATGAGTAAAACTGTTCACTTTAAGATGTCAGTGAAGTCCATTGGTGTTTATATAGCACCCACTGTGCTGCAAGTCTATTGCATTTTGTACCATGGACTGCCTCAGTACATTTTCAAAATAATGACGCGCTGTATGTTCTTTTTCCTGCAACATTTCAGACAAATTTAATCCAAAAATTTGTATCATGAGGGAAAGTCTAAGGTACTTAGTGCCTTCTTTGCCTCAGTCTTTAAGATTAATATAATTTGTTGTCTGGGTATTGAGTTCCCTAGCTGGAAGACAGGGCTAGGGAGAAGAATAAAGCCCCAAAAATCCAAGGGGATGTGGTCAGTGACGACCACTGCTACGGAGCAGCTACACTGCTTAGACACACACAGGTCTATGGGGCCTGATGGGATCCACCCAAGGGCACTGAGGGAGCTGGTGGAAGTGCTCACCAAGCCACTTACCTTTCAATTTTCACTTGGGTCACAACAACCCTCTGCAGTGCTACAGGCTGAGGGCACAGTGGCTGGAAAGCAGCCCAGTAAAAAATGACCTGGGGGTGCTGGCTAGCAGTGGCTGAACATGAGCCAGAGTGTGCACAGGTGGCCAAGAAGGCCAATGGCACCTGGTTTGTGACAGCAACTGCGTGGCCAGCAGGAGCAGAGGCAGTGACTGTTCCCCAGTACTGGGCACTGGTGAGGCCTCACCTCAATTTCCGTGTCCAGTTCTGGGTCCCACACTACAGGAAAGACATTGAGGTGCTGGAGCATGTCCAGAGAAGGGGCTAGGGAAGGGTCTGGAGCACAAGGCTGATGAGGAGCACCTGAGGGATCTGGGGAGTTTTAATCTTGAGAAAAGGAGGCTCAGGGGTTAGACCTTATCATTCTCTACAACCACCTGAAAGGAGGTTGTAGTGAGCTGGGGCTTGGTCTCTCCTTCCAAGTAACAAACAAGACAAGAGGAAATGGCCTAAAGTTTTTCCAGGGGATGTTTAGTTTGAATACTAGGAAAAAATTCTTCACTGAAAGGGTTTTCAAGCATTGGAGCAGACTGCTGAGGGAAGCGGTGGAGTCACCAACCCTGGAGGTATTTAAAAGATATGCAGATGTGGCACCCGGGGACATGGTTTAGTGGTGGGCTTGGCAGTGCTGGGTTAAGGGTTGGACCAAATGATCTTGGAGGTCTTTTCCAACTTTGATGATTCAATGGTTCTCTGATTTTGCAGGAAGACTATGACAGAGGACCTAATTTACCTCTTCTGATTAGCTCTTTTCCTTCATCAATCAAATCAGAGGTCATTTCACTATCTCCCATGAACTGCTGGAATCCCAAAAGATTCAAACAACGAGTTCCTAAACTGGTAAAAAAAGGAGAAGGAATTTCCTTTGTTAATTTACAATGAACAGTTTAGATATATTACAAGATGTAAAACAAATTATTCAGAAAATTATGGACAATCCAAGTAAAAAAGTAACATAGAAGAGAGATTATTATACTAGCTGAGAAACCAGAAAATCCAGAACAGTGGCACATTCCAAAACCCAACTGAAAGTGATGGAATAACCCTATTCAAATAGAAACATAAGTAGTGCAAATGATTTAATGTAAGTCAATTGCTTTAGATGTTCTCAGATATAACAGAATTTCTGCCTATTATATGTCATTGACACTTCTTTGCCAGAAGACAATTACTATAAAAATTCTGCTTACTATGAATTCTGTGTTTTTGAAAGAGTAATAATGTAGGAAAGCCACCTTCACCTCAGGTTTCACTCAGGAGAAATATGTGTCATACTCTTAAGATGTAGGGATGCTGGCTGACATTCTGGAGAACCACTAGGGGGCAGTCAGATAATAAGCTTGTTCCACCTTTCTTAAGTTAGTCCTGCAACTAGATAGCACGAGACCACTTTCACTTTTTCAACTTCCCACTAGAGAACACAACTGTTGTTTTTGTTACTCTTTTCCTTTCTCCAAACTGGAATATCAATATCACGTTCAAAACTGGCCTCATTGTGTACTTATGCTGAAGTTTTTTGCTTACACTATCTGAACTTTAAGACTGCTGGGCTAAAAAAAGTTTAAATCAAGTTTTCCTTAGTAGATTTCAACTAAACCTTCAGTTTTGCATGTATCTGAATTAGGAGATGTCACTAAAGCAACTTCCTCTCCTTTAACTTCTACTCTTCCTTTTCACCATGGCATTCAAGCCTAGATACTTCTTATCTTACTATCTATAGATGTACATACAGTATTAATGGAAATTCAAGGCATTTAACTACATTGTACATGACTAAAAACATTGCTTCTGAATGAATGATAGTGCAAAATCGAAATTACTGAGCAAAGTCAGACCAAAAGTATCCAATCCCTTCAATGATCAAAGCAGACATTTTGAAACATAAGATAAAGGAAATATGTAACCAATCTTTTCTGTAATTACCCTTCCAACCTCCAATGAATTGTGGCTAAGGGAAACAAGATCAAATTATTTAAACCAGTATGCTTTCAAACTGAAGTCTGGTAACACATCAGGAAATTTTTGTGAGTCTGTTAGGAAGTTCAACACCTAAAATTTCTGCTAATGCTTTTTAGTTTATTAGAAAACCTTGCTGAAAACATAGCTTCCTCAGGGCAATTTTAATCTCAAGCAGAATCTAGATGTCCCCAGGTTTCAAAGTTTGAACAGATCACCCCTCAAAATCTAGGAATGAACTTTAATGGGTGGAAAAACCCTCAAAACTCAGTTTAATTACAGTTTAATACAATCCATATTCTTAAAATGTACACCCTTCACCTATAGAAGTAGCCATTTAATAATTTAGGTTTTGCATTTCTATTAATATGACAACTCAACTGCTGAAAAAGGAGTATTGAATATCTTCCTGATTGATGAAACTATCATTAAAGAAACATGAAGGATCTGTCTTGCAAATCACTTACCTAAAATACGTGGCAATACAGAGAATGACAACAAGCATTGGATAGTATATATAGAATCCATCTGCAATGAAGGACAGCACTCTCATGGATCCCATTATCTAGATTTTAAAAAAATGCACAAGCTCTGATTAGCTATATTCTAAATATACCCACAAAGACTGTGCCATCTCACACAAACATACAGTCCTCTACAGTTACTGAAACATAGGCAAGTATTAGCATCACAGATCTGATTCAGACAGTTGATCCAGAATAAGCAGATATAAAGGCTACCTGCACTTTGAGGTTTCTAGTGTGCTTGATTTTGTAATCTCACCTAATTCAGAACAAGTGCAAAATGGGTGCAATTTTTTTCATTTGCTGTGAAAGGACTATCAAGACAACATGATGAATCTAGTTACTAACAGTAAAGATGTGAGATGTAACTTGGAACAAAAAACAGTTGTTCAATAAAACCAGACTCACTGGTTTTCAGTAGCAACTTAGGTTTGAGTCCAGTCTATAGAGATGTCCTATATGCAAAGCCAGTAGAAACTAAAGTTATTACAAGTGAAGAACAGTCTGAACTCTAAAGTATAATACTTTACTTTCCTATAAGGAAACAAAACCAAAAAATGAGCAATTGATGACTCCATTACCAACTCCTATTCTACACTCATTTTTACCCCATTAAGACTAGAGAAAAGATTTGTATATCTGAACCTTACTATAATATATCTGAACCTTACAAATACTTTGTCTATTCTCCAAACCACATGGAAGGCTCAGAACCACATTTTCTGTACTTACAGATGTATAAGCAGTTGGCTGAGTGTTTTTGTGAGAGATTGTTGCATCCATATGGGTCAAACCCAGAAAGTTCAAGCACAATGGTGGAGTAAGACGGCAAAACAACCTGCACAAATGCAAGAAACAGCAGAATTTAAAACAATTTCTTACATTAACTGTAAAATCATAACTGGATCTATCACTGAATAATGACATACAGGTCATCAGGATTTATACCCATTAAAGAACATAAATTAAGGTTTATGGATGTTTTCAACTGTGTATTTGATAGGAAATCTGCAAAATATATACCACATACTCACATGCCACTGAAAAGGAGACTGTATGCATCTGTCTGATGATGTGAAGCTAAGTAATAATAGTTAAATACACGGATCCTGAAGACAGTAGAGTAAACACAGATACTTAGGAAAAAGATGGTAAGAAAACAGGCCATCTAGGGGAAAAAAAATGTTGTTGTTGGAATATAGAACTCTACTAAAGTTAATTCATTTAGCACATAATCTGTGCGACAAGCCATCCCCAGTCTTAATTTTTCATTTTGAGATGGAACAACACCACCAGGTTTGAGAAGAGTTCTTTTTCTGACCAAAATAGAGAATTGTAACATTCTACATATAAGCTAACAAAATTGATCCTAGGAACATTTATTCTACTTCTCTTTATGCAAATAAAAGTTTTGCAATTGCCTCAATAATTACTATGGTTGATTTGATGTTTCTTCCCACAAAAAAGGGATAAAACTAAGTGGTTTCAAATCAACCTTTTTTAAGTATGTTGGAATTTTTCAGCTCAGTTCCTTTACTGATAAATTTGTGTATACATATGGCAGCCACACCTGTGACTGGATTCCTCATCAGCAAATTCCTGTTTAGGAAAGACAGGTCACACACACAGCTGATTAGACACTAAGTCTAATTAGCACCTAAGCTCCAAGCTAATGATTCAGAAATTACTCTACACATGATATTCAACCCAGCTGGGTCATACCTTCGCTTGGCATTGGAGAGTTTTAAGAAGCAGCAAAACGTAGATTTTCTCCACAGAAAACAAAGTCTGGTGCTATATATTTAGAAATCTTCCAAAAGTTGACAGATTATGCAGAGATTTATTTTTAAATCTATTTGATTGACTTTGTTATCATAACCATTTATCAGAAAATGTTTTTGTCAAGTACTTCCAACTTACCTCTATGTATATATAATTATATGTCTTTTCTGCCAGCTGTATGAAAACTGCAAATAGTGACAGAACTGGTTTTGTGCTGAAAAACGTGCACTCTGACCACACAACGATTACAGAGAATGTAGCCAGCACAACTGCAAGCACCCTGTAAAACCATGGTCGTAGAAGACATTCCCAGTACCACTCTGGAAAAAAACCAAAACAAAAACACACATACATATCCAGAATGGGTTAGTGAAAATTACAAAACCAGATATGGAACTCCCTCACAAAACATGAACTTCTTACATGCCCACCCTTAAAACCAAGGCTAGAATCTACAGGGTCACACACTTAATTTCAGGTTTTTCCAATGCCTAGAGATCTGCCTCAGGCCTAACGAATCACATGCCCAACTGATGAAAACAGGGAGGGATTTGGGACGCAAATTTTACACACAGATTGGAGGATGTGGGTTGTGTAGAACAACTCTTCAGTTTTGGTGCAGATACTATCAGTGATTTACTTCTTGTTTGTTCATCTGTCACGCTCTCAGAAACAACACCTAGGCTGTAAAATTTCATTGTCCTACCCTAGAAATAAGTCACTGCCAGTGCACAACAAATCATAAGTTAAAACATGATTAAGACAAGACACCTTTCTGAAGAGATGCACAAGCAGCCACATGTTCTAATCTTTGGTACATGACAGATGAAGAGTCCTTTCCTCTGCTTTATTGGAAGAGTGGTGCCACCTCAGTAAGACCCCAAAAATGTGTAAGGTAGGCATCATCTAATTGTTTACAGTTGCTGTTTTTCTTTCTTCTTCTAAGGCTTTAAAGTTTGCTCTTGCTTTACTAAAACATGTAGCTGCTATTAAATTTGTAAGTAAAATTTAAGCTTATGGTTAAGAGCATAAATTAGCATCTGATGGCTATTCTATTACACAAATGCATTAAGACTGTACTTACTTCCCTCCTCTGCAGCTGAACGTTTTACATAAAACAACTGGTTCTTTTTACAGTGTTAGTTATGCCTTTACATACACAAAATCAGCACAACAGCACTTACCAACTGTTGGTGTGTAGAAATACTGAATAATTTTATTCTCTGGTTCCTGGGAATGAAAGGTATGAACAAACTGCCGAGTAGCACTTGTTTCATTTTTTGCCACATCTTCTAGGTAAAACGCTTGCTCTAAAAGAATTTGCCACTGGACCTGTGTACGACGGTGTCTCTGCACTGAATAGATTACCTACAATGAATTGATGAATTGCAATTAGGGTTACCATGTACTTGTTTCAAGAAATGAGAGAAAAGCCTTGCAAAATGCCTTAAAAACTCGTGCATTGCAGAGTTACAAGGGCTAACTCTGTACACGCACCAAAGCAGGCAGTTAATTCTCTAAATACATAAATTACAGAACTACATACATGATTCCTGAGTTTTGCAGGTCTTTTATCACAATCCACTGTAGCAGTAAGAGCCTACTGCTTCCAATATACTACTTTATTTTTGCATCTTAGTATATATCAAGGTTTACTATCATTTCTTTTTCAGAATGCACTGTCAATCAGTCATTACAAGGCTTACTCACAGACATCTAGAACACTATACAGATATAACATAAAAACACTGTTAATAATTTAGAACATTAATCACGTGGGATATTAAGCATCTGTGTTTTCTTTCACCAAGAAAAATTTGTTAAGTAGCATTTCTAAAATTCACTATACTCAGCAGTTCAAGTAAGGTGCATTGAAAATCTTTGTTTGGCTGGTATTTACTCTCAATATATCAGAATAAGTGAGGCATTCCCTCATTTATTAATATACCTGCTTGTGAAGTTTGACCAGACTTTTCTCACTTGGATAACTGTTCTGTCTTTCATCAAAATCTTCATAATCATCCATGTTCCTACCCATTCTTTCCTGGTACTCAGTAGGACACTGGAAGGAAAAGGCACAATTAACTTGAAGATGAAGTAGCAAGTGATCTTGGCTATTTACTAGTAATTGTCTGGAGCATTTTTTCATGCAGTGGAAAAGCTCACTCTAAACAGACATTTTTCTCTTTCTAAAATAGCATGTATGTCAAAATATGATGAATAATTATGACTGTTGTAAATAAGGATTTCACAAAGAAACCCAGAAGATGCCAACTAGAGATTTTATATTAAGAGGGAAAAAAAATAATGCAAAAGTATTCTGTAGATGCAGGAAGCATGGGCTCTTGATTGAACAATTAGGGCTGAAGATGAGCAATTTTTTACCTTTTTCAGTATTGTATCAACACATTTTCTCAAGGGGTGGTTATATTTGATACTCTCACTTACTTTACGGACTTCCTGTTGAGGAAAACAATACAGAATAGTGTAATCACATTACATTAAAAAATTAATTTTTAATAAATTATAAATTTTTACATGGTCAAATAAGAGTTGCAGCCCTCCCAATGGAAAAGATAGCTGTCAAAGCTTAAAAGAAATACGGCTCTGTAAAAGCCATAGTTTTACTAGACAGGTAATAAAAGATAAGTGAAATATTTATAAAGAACATATACGTATTTTTTTAAAAAACCCAAATGCCAGGGTGCAAATGTGTGGAGGATTGGTTTCTATGCATGAATGCTGAAATGGAAAAATACTTTCTTGTTTTAGTTGTACTTAAAAAGGAGGCAAAGAGGAAGTACCTCTTAAACACCGACAGAGTTGAGGCATCAACTACCTCTCTAGGAAACCTGGTCCAGTGTGGGACCAACCACCACTCTTGTGGTAAGGAAACACTTCCTAATGTCCAGCCTGAACATCTTCTGGTGCAACCACTCCCACATGTCCTGTGTACACTGGATACCAGGGAGAAAAGATCAGCAGCTCCCTCTCCAGGCATTTAAACAACGCTCTTAATAATCTCAATATTCTAACTTCTAATTAGCCCTGAATCAGTCAGAGAGCTGAACCAGATGATTGCTGTCGGTCCCTTCCCAAGGAAATACTCTGTTCTATCCTAACTGCTATCCTGGTAAAAAAGTCTTCTTTGCTCATTTTCTAGAAAGCTTTGTAGGGATATCCCACTAAGATGTTTCTAGCAATTTCTTCAAAATGCTATTACTGATAAATGAAGATCCTACTATTGATTTATATTGAGACAAACCAGAAGTTTCCACATCGCCCTGTAACAGTTCAGGCATTTTTTCCAAGCCATGGTATCACAGTAGAACAAGGAATGGCTGTTCAAAGGGCTGTATTTTCATTCTATTCTTGAACTACACTAGAGTCTATTGCTCACTAATATTTAGCAATAAATATAGTCTCAAAAAAAACTCTTTGGAAAAAAACAGAAATATATATATTGTGTTCTTAAAAGCACATAGCATGGTCCCACAATTTGGAAAACTTAAGATTTCAGAAATACTCTGTGAGCAGGGCACAAAAGAAGAGGTACACAATTTGCATAACAATGAAATATCTGTACACTGAATATTCAAGTTCACTCTGAAATTTTATTTATTAGTTACCAATATTACTCCCAAAGGGTCAATAGAAGAATAGACTCAACAAATAATGGTTACCAAATTGCTATGACTAAGTTGTGAAGTTCTTCACATCAGGGACTATTTCTATTTTCATTTTCATACCAAATTCAGTTTTATCAAGTGGCAGACTATGAAGATTTTCTTAATTTATGAATATTTTACAGTAAGCTCACGCTACTTGTATTTTAGTGCTATAAGTGTCCAACACAAGGAAATTCAGAGCCTATTAACAGTAGCCTTCACTTACTTCATAGTGAAAGCTAGTTACTTACCTCCATAATATCCTCTAAATTCTCCTCTGCATCTGCTTTTTCAGTCATCAGTTTGGCAGCTTTGAAATATGTTTTCATGAGTAGATAACCCCTCTTGGCCCCATTCCAGTGAGAACGGGGGATTTCCACCAAACCATAACCCAAAAGCAACACAAGAAGAAAGAGACCCCATGTGTTTGCAGCAGCTATCCCAATAGTCTGAAGTTGGTTCCTAAGGAAAAAAACGATAGCAAAACCAAACCAAATCAAAAAACCCACCAACAAAACACCGAAAAAACATTCTCCTAGCCCACCTGCAAGAAAGCAGCCATGAAGTATCTATGTACCAATATGGCTTTTAAGTTTATAGGAAGAGACTTTGTATCACATATAATTATTGTCTAGAATGTCCGCTAGTTAACCATATCTTCCATGTTTCCAACCCTCCCCCCCCGAAGAGAGACAAAAATGTTTGACCCCAAAGGAATATGTATCTTGAGGAAACTACATGAACTTAGCAAACTTATTGAAAGTGAGGTCAAAACACCACAATGGCAGTCACTATAAAAAACAGCCTCAGAAACCAGGATTCGTATTCAGAAATTTGTATTCCTTCTAGTATGGAAAACCATTAACAATCCTGCAAGTGCCAATTATTTTAACTTTCCTTATCATCTTTATATAGTCCACAACAGACAAAAGTGCTACACAGGACATACCGACTTTCTGAAACATGTTATTCTGAAAACAGAGTTTCTGCAGTAACTCTGCCAATGTGTTTGTAAGGACAAAAAAAACCCTACTGCAAACACAGGAGGATTCCTCTGCTGTACATATCACAATCAGAAAACAGATTTGTACAAATAGTCAAAGAAGCACTTTTCATATTAAAAGTTAACATAACTTTCCAACTATCTAGCAGAAAATCGTATCAACTAAAACTGTTGGTTTTTTTTTTTTTAGAAGACCCATTTCATCTACAGAAGAGATTATCAGTGACAATTCTACCAGAACTCATGCAAGTGGTTACAACGTTATTCTTACCATTGTAAATTGAAGTTTGGGTTTACAGCCACATATATCAAAAAGGCTCCAAAAATCAGCAAGTAAGTGCCATAATATATTGCATTCTCAATCAATGCAGTTTTAATCTTTCCAGTAATGGAGAACCCTCCTGATCTCGCGTATGATTGCATGAAAGGTAGCAGAATCCTAGGAGAAAAGCAAACAAAACCAAACCACATCAGCGAAACAAATAATAAAACCAAACCTAAAACCACAAACAACAAATCAACGCCCCTGCAAAAGTACTTTTCAGCATCGGGATGCCGAGACAGGGGTGTTAAAGCTTAAGGCCCCCAAGCTTTAACAAATTAGGTAGTTATATGTTTTTATTTTAGATACACCTGTCTGACTTGCAAATGTTAAACAAGCTGCAGGTAAAAACAATACAACCAGCTTTACTATGAAAAATCTGTGATAACTAAGAACTGACTGAGTCCTGATATTCATGACTGAACTACAAAAATAATTATTTGTTGACCAGTTTATCAGAAAGCACACATTCATTTAACCCAAAAGTACAATCTTTTTTCTGTTGCTGTATCTATAGCGTTATATAGTATATCCAATAAAACAAAATAATTTACAATATTACTTACAAATTACCCAGCTTATTCATGGAATTGTTTTGGTATCTGGTTACCTAAAATACATTTTTTTCAGACAACCTATCTATAAACACTTCTATGTGTAAATTTCTCAGTTTCAACTACAAAAGGGAACCAAGAATAAATGGCTGCCACCTAAAATTTTCTTCTACAGGAGCAAGTGAAAAAAAGAGTATGCTCAATTTAGTACAGTAACTGTTACAGAAATTTCACCTCTAGCAAACAATATATGATTTAAGAACTCTTTGCAATAGTGATACACGTTCTTAAATAAGCTATGACTGTTAAGACATTGCACTTTGAAATTACACCTATATCATAGTCTTATTCATATTCTTTTGCCTTACTTACCATGTTAAAAACTGAGATGTCCAATATACAACACGCCAGAAAATTGGCATAATTCCATTAGGAATATAACTCCAAGGTTTAAAACATTTTTGTTTGCTGTAACAACATAAAGAAGTTTCTTGTTAACTGTAGAGCCAAAGGTATAAAAGCATTTTCTACAAATTCTCTATCTAGAAAAGTCTTTGAAAATAGTAGAGAAGTAATACAATACTATTCAAGTATGCAGTCAATGATCAGCTATGTCAGAAAGAAAGAAACTGAATCACCAGTTAAAAATACTTCTCATTTTCCTAACCTCAAATAACCTACCTGGACAAGAAAGCTTTCTTAGAGAAAGAAACAGAAGTTCAAAGACTAGAGAGGAATAATCAATTAAGCAATTTACAGTTACAATGTTTCTTTTCCAGCAGGAAATGCTTCATGAAAACAAACAAACAAAAAAATCTGTAGACAGAAGAGCATTCAACTTTAGTTGGCTCAACAGGTTTTTTAAAAATATCTAGGGACCCCATCACCTAGAGCATTTAGTGGTACAAAAAGTGTACTAGTCATTGCTTCTTCCAGCTGGATTCAGTCAGTCTTACATAAATTTTGATTTGTGGAGCTAATAGTTTTCTGACAGGTAGCATTTGCTTCAGAATACCAGAAAAGCCACAGGAGCGAGCCATTTTAGTAAATAAAAAAAGAATGAAAGTCAAGGTGTCCCTTTACACTAAGACACTTTGCTGTTTTTTTCACACACCTGTCTGAGTAATGAAGCAATGATGAATCAAGGGCCAATAAAGTCAATTTAGATAGGATTACCTAATGATAAATAATTGGTGTTTTCCAGGGTCAAACTAGTTAAGCCTGAGTTGTAAGTTTTTACAGGCACAGCCTAAATATTTTCAAAACTATCAAATTATGATAGAATGACAGGTAGTATGACTAAAGGTTTCACCACCTGTCCTACAAAGACTTGTTGAGAGAGCTGGGGTTGGTCAGCCTGGAGGAGAGAAGGCTCCGGGGAGACCTTAGAGCATCTTACAGTACCTAAACAGGGCTTATGAAAAGGAGGGAGAGGGGCTCTTTATATGGGCAGAGTGACAGGAAAAGGGGGAATGATTTTAAACTGAGAGAGGGCAGGTTTACATTAGATATTAGGAAGAAATTCTTTACTGTGAGAGCGGTTAGACACTATAATGGTTTGCCCAGAGAAGATGGATGTCCCATTCCTTGAATGTTCAAGGGCAGGGTGGATGGGGCTTTTGAGCAACCTGGTCTAGTGGAAGGTGTCCATGGTGGGGGTTGCATCGAGATGATCTTTAAGGCCCCTCCCAAACCATTCTATGAGTCTATGAAAAAGATTCATCTGAAGCTATAAGCAAATTGAAAGGTTACTGAATAGTTTTCAAGTGGTGTATTTACATAATTATCTTAATTACCATAGACTGGATGGTCTTAAATAAAGAGGGCAATATTGTGTCAGTAAGACTAACATTCCACTGTTTTCCATGGATATACAACATGCAGACAGCATCTGCTTTGAGGCAACAAACCTGGAAATACTTTCCATGGACATATCAACTGACATGGCTCTAATCATCTCTCAGATAACTACACTGCACACATCTACAGCATGGGGAAACAGCCAGTGCAGGCTGAAGAATGAGCAGCCCAGGAAACAGCCATCTACATTTACCAAGTTTTAGGGATTACTTTCTTCCTGACAGAAGACAACCAGCAGGTTATTGGTACTTTGGTAGAATACAGTGAATATCAGATAACTCCAATTACTATATATATGTAATTATAATAAGCAATTACATATGCTGCTCACACATAATAGAAGTCTGTTAATTTCATTTATAAGGTATAAAATTAGATTTTTCAAGTTTAAAGTCTTTCAGATTGAGAAGAAAAGATAAGCATTCATCAAAACATCTCCTCATAACCAAGACTGTTCAAAAAGCTCCGTTATATGGCTTTAACAACAAAAAAAAAGAAATCTGGTGTGATGAAAAACAACAGCTGGGTAATCAGTCAGAATTACTATATTATTACTCCCAACATACACAGATGCACTTTTCTTCACCTCTTGCCTCACCTTCCAGTATGCTTACAACCTTCACATGTTGCAGCACATAGATAACACTTGTTTTTTAGCCTTAAAAGCACAGTACACTCCCATAAATTAAAATAAATAAAAATAATAAAATACTTATTTTCAAACAGTCTAAAGAAAAAAGAATGTAGTTCATACCTTGGAGCAAGAGTAACATAAGAGCCATTACTTTCTGCAGGACTGGAGTTAACAGCAAGTTTGCATCGATTATAAATAGTCTAAAAGACAATTTATTTTGTGTTAGTGACCAAAAAGGTATTGCATTTATGTAAAAATAAGTCGCATTTTTAAAGACATTTTCCTGTATTCTAGGTTTATATTTGAAAGCAATTATATTAACAAACACTCAAAACAACATGCAATCTGCAGAACAAGTAAGTAAAAAACTGAAAGTGTCTTTACGCTGCCTACACAGATAAAAATGTTGCAACAAAAAATGAAATTTTAGAATGTTTGAAATAGATTTATCTCATGAGATCAACAAAAAGTAAAACTAATTATAAACACAGACACTGTCATGCATAAAGGTAACAAATGTTTAATAACATTCTACATGGAAAATTTCTTTGTTTAAGAGATTGCCTTTTGAAATTAGTGATTTAGATAAAAAAACCATATATATTTTATACAACTGAGCAGGAAGTCTTTCTTACCGTACTGACATCCAGAGGCAGTATAAATACAATAAGGAAGCAGAGATACCACGCTAATAATGTTGCTATGATCACCAGTCTATGCTGTTTCTTGAAGTCTCCATACCGGTGAAGTAGGAATAAGGCCAGAAAAAAGACAAATACTATCTCAATGCCCAACGCTGCACCGCTCATTGTTGAACGTTCGCTCCAGCCACACAGCACAGCTCACTTGAGAAAGCAGATCACAACTGTAAGGCAGAGAGACATTGAACTACTTTAAAATCTCTGGAAGATATTTATGCAAAAAAAAGTTGTTCAGTGGGCATTCTAAAATATACTTACACGTATTTCTCATGACTGGAACTCTGACTGAATATAAAACAATGTTTTCAGCAAGGTGCTCTAAACTCCTCTGCAGAAATTGAAATATCCTGTCATTCCAATGCTGTCATTTCCAGCAATGTATTAGGACAACTCCTGTTCATCCTCTTGATATACAATAGATCCAGAAGTCAAATCTCTGTCCTTGAACAGACTACTAGCCTAGTAGTCCAACTTTAAGTCCAAAATAAGCTTCAAGAGGAAAATCTGTTGTGATCTTTTGTCCCCTTACTAGAAGCAATAAACTAATTTGGACAAAGGGTTAAATATTTAAATTAAATGTTTCTGGAAAGCTAATGAACAACTTTTTAATGAACTGTACCTAAACAACACATTTAAATTCTCCAGTCAGAGTTAGCAGAGCATAAAAAGGCAGCAAAGTATGTGCTAGTCTACTTGTAATGTACCTCTTTTAGGTCTGAAATGGCAAGAATTTCAGTTCACCTTCCTACTCCTCTTTTGTTCATCTTCAGAAAAACAAAGGTCTCATCTTACTTGGAATTAGTCTTGCCATAATGTATTTTTGCTTTGCACATCTTTCTGGGTTTAGCTCCTCTTTTATAGTCAGGACTGCGGTAAGTGCCTAAAAAGTTCATACATCTTCATACAGACATGCTATTATCAAAGGGACAGTGAGCTGCACAAATCTATTACAGAAAATTTCACTGACTTGTTACATCATTAGTTAAACTGCTTCAGACCTTTTTAGTAAGCAACATTTTCCCACAGCAACATTTTACCACTGCACTTCACACAGTACTTAAAAAAAAAAGTTTATTAACGTGGCCTGTCCCACTTGCTTCTGCACCAAGATTACCATTTCATCTGGTTTAATCTAAGTGAAATAGTTTTTGATAGCTTTCCCACTGTTAAGACTTTCTGTATTTTCACTTTTCTGGAGATTTAAAAGAAATGCTACTAATAAAATTTTCCTTGATTTACATCTACATATCTTCATAATTTGGTAAAGGGAACCATTTCTTTTACTAATTTCTCAGTATGCTGCTTACACAGGTCTGTTATGCATGAGGGCAGTAAGCAGTGAAAACTCTTATTTGCACTAAAAAACCTCCAAACCTCCAAAGCCATTACTTCCTTGAGGACACACAGGACAATTATTCTGTGACTTTTTTCCCCAAGAATTTGTTTCTGCCCATTTTCTACTTTCATATTTGAATTTTAAACAGAGCACTCTCTGTTTCCTCCATAGCAGCTGTTGCACACAGAGCACCCCATATTCTGAAAATAGCTCCAGTTACCTTCCTGTTTTGTGTAAAAGATGCACACACTTTTTACAGTCTGCCTTTTATCAAACATGTTTATCAAACTATATACAGTTGTTACCTTACTATCTGGTCTGTACTACATTTTGGGTACATCATTTGTAAATCACAAGTCCAAAATACCTAACCTATTTATCAATCACTTATTCTAAATCCTTATCTATTCTATTGTATCATTCTTGTTCCCTCGGAAAACAGTCTTTTGTATTTATAGTACTGCAGAAAATTCCACAAAAATAAAAATATCAAAACAATTGTATCAACTTCATTAAGGCAGTGCTGTCTGGCGTGTGGCTTTGGGTGCCCATTATAGCCACACCTCTGCTACGTAAACAAAAAAAATTATACAGCATACACTTAATTAGTCACAAAGTTTTACTACAGTCACACCTAAAGAGCTGCTATCAAAACAGAAGTCAAAAAGTTTTTGTGTAAGATGCTGCACTCAGCTACTACTACTTTCAGAAATATTATAAAAATGCACAGGATATGTTAAAACAAAGAGGGTACTGAGTGCTACCACAACTTAACTCACTTTCAAAGACTAAAGCAGATTTACAGTTATCAGTAAACTACATCTTTTATGTTTGCCCTTTGTTATTTTGATCTAAAAACACAAAATGAAAAGTCTATTTTTTCATGAGACTACAACTGACAACAGAGTTATTTTGAATTAATGTACAAACAGTTTAGAAGTTTTAGATAGAAACCACTTAAAAATAGCTCTCCACATAAATAGCTTAAAGGGAAAAAAAACCCATCAAGTGAGAAACCTAATGCTTGAGTGAAGTTCTTCCTGTGAACTAAATCCAGCCTAACAGGACAAACATATTCAGGACCTGTGCTAGTAGAATCAGACCTTAAAATACACTGCTGCAGGCTATAGAGCCATGTCTTCCCATGGAAAACAGTATTTGCCTCTGAAGCTGGTTGTTAGTTCACAGCAAGGTAAGCTCCTTACCCATCATTCTGTTTCTTCAGTTTATTGAGAGTCTTCTCGCTATTAGCACATGGCTCCCTAGGAATCAGCTAGCTGAA
The DNA here is from genome assembly GCA_013396655.1 of Campylorhamphus procurvoides. Lineage (NCBI taxonomy): Eukaryota > Metazoa > Chordata > Aves > Passeriformes > Dendrocolaptidae > Campylorhamphus > Campylorhamphus procurvoides. Next base: position 325,153 of record WBMV01004973.1, on the reverse strand, counting down.
ATTCCTGAACCCCTAAAAAATGTTTTCCTGAGATAAGTCAACTACTTCAGAAGAGTTCTCGCATACTGCAAAACCTTAAATGGCTTAGAAAATGCTCCTATTAAAGTAATGACAAAGTAACAAAATCCCTGAATGGAGAAATATTTATGGGCACACACCACTTCTGAAGAACCAGGCAACTACATATTAATACAAATAAGATCCAAAGCTGAAACTGTGGCACTGGAACTGCAACTCAACCAATAAAAGACAAGCTCTTGTGCTGGCTTAGGGTTTCCTTGCTTCATTTCAGACACAGACATAATCAGTTTTTAATTTTACCCAGCTAATAACTCTTTTCAAGCACTGGGACAGGCTCAGTTCAGACTTAATTCCCTTGGAGACTCCCTACTATCAACAGTATTAAATTACCCTGCCAACCTCAAGACTCGCTGCACTCATGACCATTTACATTACAAATGAACTAACTACTCTGCCTGGTGCAGAAACACTCAAGTTACTAAATGAAACAGCAAAGAATAAAAAAAAACACACTCCAATATTGTATTCTTAAAGAAGGGCTAAAAAGAGAGGAGCACATCTGTGAAGAAAGGACCTTGGTCTCACTTAAAGTGGATTCTGATATCCCTTTAACCAGAAATCCCAGATCAGACTGTACCCCAGTTTATTTTTTCTTTTCAAACTTCACAAGAAAACATTTTACCAGCAGAGTGTTCCGTCTATGGACTACTGGAATTGGTGCTTCAATCCTTCCCAGTCAGCCTAGTATCAGTTTCTGCACATTTCTCACTGCTGCCCTTGACACACTCTCTCCCCAGCTTACTCACTTCCTTCTACCAATGATCAGGAACCGCACATCCAATCCCAGTTTCCCAGCTAATTCCTGAGAAGGCCTGAACTCAGGGTAAACACTGCTTCGTACGCCTTATTGAGAAGCATAAATAGAACTAAAACCAGAGTGCTATTCCCTTCACAAATTCAGCTTATTATGCCCTCCAAATTTTTTTCCTCCAAGAAATACAACACTATCCTCTATCCTGTATTTCTGTAGTTGATTGCTCCTGCTTAAGCACAGGCATGAAACTCCAGTCATTTGTACCCATTCCCCTTCCACACGTTTCTGAATCTTTAAGGCATTTTGATTTCCACTACCACACTCAAAAAGGCATGACATCTTTCCTAGTTTTGCTGTCTTCCTAAGTTCTAACCATCATGCTATTTCATTATGGAAACTGCAAAAACCATGAAGAATAGTTGACAAGGGTCTGGCCTTCTTAATCACAATAGCACCTCTTCCCAGCTTTCACTCCCAAGCAAAACTATCCTAAGTAACAAAATCAAAAGTCCTATCAAGCCAAATATATGACATCAACTGATCCTCTCATATACAGCCGGATTATCAGTCATTACTGAAACAAATTAGATCACTTCAACGATTTGTCCTTGACAAAATGATGCTGTCTTTTACTCAGCTATTGTATTCTAGATGCTTACGACTAGCTTTTGTGACAGATTTTTTTTCAGGAATTCAAAAAGCAGCAGAGGAGTCTGTCAATCTGTAGCTCACACTGTTCTCAAATACTAGTAATAAGGACAGCCAACATATTTCTGGCTTTCCTACCTTTGGTACCTGAGCCATTTCTAGAATACTAAACACTTCTTTCCTTGAAGTATTGTCAGGTAGAGCTCACCAGAGAGATCTGGAAAGGCTGCATTTCTAGACATCTTGGATATTTCAGTTGAAACACCTGGAAAAAGAAGCAGCCTTACTCTGTATTTTAAACATCATAATTACATCTGAAAAAAACCTGTCCCCATGAAAGCTGCCAAACTACGAAAGAGATATCAGAGACAGCAATGGACAAAACTGAGAGCCTCAGCACACCGAAACAAATATCTGTGCAACAGCATCTCCCACTTCAGGCTGAATTCACAACTCAGCTGCACATATAGAGTGAAAGCTGCCATCTCTAGCAATATATCAATGGTCAGTTCAATGATGACATTCTGCCTTTCTGTCATGGAATAATCTGTAGTTCTTACCAAGCCTCTACCACCACATTTCACATGGTAAAAGCAAAACAGGATGCCCAACACCTGTATTTGAAAGCCTTCCCTATTTCGCAAGATAATGCTGTTAAGAATCCTAAAGCAAAAATTCACTTGACAGACATGATTAAGCCTTTTGTACTGTCAAAACTGCCCCAAACTAAGAGCCCTTGACACTTCCATCTTTAAACAACAAGATGGGCTAACTCCACATTTCAGAACCCTCAAAGAGAGAAGAATAAGAGCTCAAGCAACAGTAAGAATAATCCCTTAAGATATTTTCATATCCAATTCTGTTTACTGCATTGTGGGGATTTCTCTTTGGTTTGGTTTCAGGTTTGGGGGACTTGGGGTTGTGGTTTTTTTGTTTACTTCATGATTACACACTGACCCTTGCATCTTGGGGAAATAGCAACTATTTATAAGCAGACAACAGTCACTGTGCTGTTTTATCTCAGCACAGTGAGAACACTATCTGAGGAATGAAAACAGCCGCAAACTGCCTAAGAAAACTGACCGTTATCTGCTTGCACTAATTGAGAGAATCAACCTCTGAGATTAATCAAGAATGTAATTTGCATGGCTTTGCTCTGCTAAGAAAAACGAGTCAGTCCATGTAGTGACTGCTGTTTTACTAGCACCTGTCAGTTCAACTACCCTGCAATGAAGAAAAATTTAAACTAAATATTCCCTTGACAGTGCATCAGTATTTAGGGAAACAAGTTTTTCATCTTCTAATGACAGGAAAAAACTAACAAAATGCTGGGCTGACACCACACAAAATAGTGGTACTTTCTAGTATGGTGGGAGATCAGGTACTCCACAGAAGCACTAAATAAAAGACAAATGCTTGACCAATGAACATTAAGATTTCTGTGTTCAAATGCAAGCAAGGACCATCAGTACAAAACCACGCGAAGCTCATTTGCTTTACATGGTGCTGCCTTGTCCCCTACTAAAGGATGATCAAGTTGGAAAAGACCTTCGAGATCATCAAGTCCAACCTCTAATATATTAAATACCACAGAGGCTGATGCTTTTAAAGGATTTAGGGAAGTACTCTGCAAATAACACACTGAAAAAAATAACGTGCTTATCAGAGGAACTAAAACAGAATCAGACACAAACGCTGTACAGATGCGATCAGAATCTAAAAAAAGAATAGAAATCGCTACCTGGGCTACCATGCTAATGCACTCACACAAAGCAGGTGTCAGTAAGGCAGTCACATGATTACTGCCCCAACACTGCATTCAGGCAAAGACACTGGTAACTCCCAGGCTGTAAAAAATAATTGGATTTTATCACTTTCGGCAAAACCACCTTTCCATTTCCCACACAATAACAGTGAAAAGTGATGTGATCCACACAAAAAAAGGACTACAAAAAAGTGAAATAAACCCAGCTTTTTTTTTTAACTAAAACCCCACCTCTTTTTCATTTGATTATCTGCTTAAATAACCTTTGAACAGCTGTTCCACGACTTCAGCTAAAGCTGGAAACGGTTAAAATATTTTTCTTTAAAGATTATATGAATGCTTAATTCGAGTCACACCGTGCCCTGTATCTGACTTGGTAGCTGTGTAGTATTTGCCACGGGTCGCACTCTCATCCTCGATTTTACTCCCACCTCAATGTTACAAGCGCATCGCTCCACCGCTTATGCAGTAAACAAAGGATAGCATTTGCAAGCAAGGGGCTGACTAAGGGCGGGTGTTCGGGGTTAGTTTTCAGCCCCCACCGATTTCAAAACAAGTAATTTCGGAGGAAACGCAGGAAGCGCTAAGCTGCGCTACCGACAGTGGGGCCGGGATGGGGACACGGCATGGGGACACGGCGGGGTGAGGGAGGGAGCGGCGCACGGGCCGAGGAAATCTCCCGTGTGGAAATGTGCCCGCGGTACCGGGGGCGCTGTCCCTGCCGGGGGTGCCGGGGGTACCGGGAGCGCTGTCCTTTGCAGTGGTACCGGGAGCGCTGTCCCTTGCGATGGTA
>WBMV01004973.1:309251-320585 GCA_013396655.1 Campylorhamphus procurvoides | reverse complement strand
GAGCGTGGATGCGCTGCGGGTCCGCACACGCATGTGTGTGCGGAGTGATGCGCGGGATTCCCGGGGTTCCCGGGCCGGCTGTGTCCCGCCGGGCTCGGGGGGTTTTGGGGCCACCGCCCCATCGGGCTCTGCGGAGCTCCCTCCCCCCGCCACCCCGGGCCGGGCTGTCCGTGCCCTGAGAGCCCCGGGCGCTGTTGTGCCCGCAGGAAACACCTCCAGGAGATCCCGTCCTCCAGCGCCAATGTCTCTACCAGCCTGGACTGGGACTCCGGCAAGACATCGGAGTGCCTGCCGGGCGTGGGAGTGCCGGGACCCAAGAAAGACAAGCTGGGCAACGAGAACACGCCCCAGGACCTGCTGGTGTCGCAGGGCTGCCCTCCCCCGAAGCGGCAGAAGGTGAAGGAGAGCGAAAAGGACTTTGTTATTGTGCGCCGGCCGTGGCCGCTCCGAGAGGCAGAGCCAGGTACCCTCGCCCTTCATAGGGGTGGAGACATAACAAGCTAACAAGCTTTATAACCTGCCTTATTGTTTAGGTTTTTTGCTCTTACCCAGCAGAGTGTCACTTACAGATCTAGCAGCTTTCAGTCTTGGGGTGATAAACCCTGGTTTATGTCAGCCTTTAAACAAGGGTGGTGGGTTTGGCTGCAGACCTGTGGCCAGTGAAAAACATGGGTTTCTCCTGCCTAACCCTGCCAGCTCCTGTCTGTGTGCTGGGAATTTGTGCTGCTTGTCCCTGTGTCTGTCTGCTCTTGCTGAGCTGCATGTGTGGCTCCTTGGCTCAGCAGAGTCTGTTGCAAGAAAAATAAGTTTCCAAGGCTATTTATTAAAAACAGGGGCTTGTTAGACAGTTCAAGCTCCTGGGAGCAGACTTTCTGATAACCTCAACAGTAGCTTAGCACAAGTGCTGTTTGTCAAAGCCGAGGCCTAATGAGCATTTCTCAGGTCACAGTGCAGCCTGGGTGAGGGAGGGAGGCACTACAACCACCACTACAGGCCCTGGGCTGCATCTGTTGTTCTGCCCAACAAACCCTTTCCAGATGTTTTCCTGCAAACCCAGCGGGGCCAGGCTTCTCACAAAATATGGCTGTGGCTGCCAGATGAGTATGGACTATTGGTACTGGTTCCCAGTACAATTTTGAAACCCAGGGGACTTGATTTCTTTTTAATTTATTTTTTTTGCTTTACTTGTCTAAGAAGTGAGATGCTTGGTCCTCAAGCCCAAAGGGATCCAGACCCACGTCTCTCATAGTGCAGGCTGAGGTATGTCAGAGGGGCAGTGTCTCAGCTCCTGATGTAGCTCAGCTGTGAGCAATGTGAGGGGCTGTGCCAGAGAGCTACAGGGAAAGTATGTTAAATGGTGGAAGGCTGTTGGGCTAGAAAACGATTGACAGAGAAAGAGCAGGGCTGTAACTTGAAGGCCTTGGGCACTTGAAGGGGTTTTAAAATGTTGGGTTTCTTTCCCTGGTGTTGAAATGTGTTTTCAGTCTGAGTGAGTATGGGATGCAAAATAAACAAGCAGCTCTCTCCAGACACTAAGCTGTTATATGGAGGGTGGGAATGGCCTCAGGCAACCCTGCTTTTAGAAAAGACTGAGTGTTGGGTCATAGGCAGCTGCTGCTGAGCTCCACCACCCAGAAACCTACAAAGTGAATCACAATACCTTCTGGAGCCCTGTATCTGTGTGAGAGAAGCTGAGATTGCACCACATCCTTTCAGATAATTAAAAAAAAAGCGGTAACTAAAATGCTCGTTTTCCAAATGAATATGTCAATATTATTATTGTAATTTTTGTCAGGAGAATTGTTTTTCCATGGCTTTAATGTGAATACAAAGTTGAAGTTATGAGAACCTTTGCATTTGCCAGGCATGCCTAGGCAGAGGTGGTAATAATATCTTCCTACGCGGAAAAGCTGAAAGCAAGGATGAATACTGGTCTATGTCTGTATATCCTAGAGAGACTGTAGAGGTGCTTTTGACAGCCAAACCAAACAAGATCAGCGGGCAAAAAGGAACCAGCTTTAACTAGAATATCTTTTGCTCTTTCCCTCAAGGTGTTTCTCTGGATGCACTTCCAGATGAATTGCTTTTGGCAATCTTTGCATATTTACCCCTAAAGGACTTGCTAAAAGTTTCCGTGATTTGCAGGCGATGGCGTCGTCTTTCGTAAGTATTACTGCTCGTCGTTTAGTATAAGGAAACCTTTGTTTCCATAGACTGTTAAATGACCTGGTTCTCATCTTGTTTATTCGTGTATAATTCAATTCATGCTGTATATGAGTTATATGTATGTATAATCAAAAGGTGCTACACATATGTTAACATTATTATAGTCTATTAAATATCTTTCTCTCCTCTCAGTCTTTTTTTGGCACTGAAAACTTTATTTGGTTGCACTCATAGTTGTCACTCTTTTGACCTCACTAACAAGTAAAATTCTATGCCTTAGGTTTGATGAATCTCTCTGGCAGACTCTTGATCTGACTGGTGGGAATCTGGTGCCAGGAGTGATTGGACACTTGCTGCCTGCAGGTGTTACTGTATTCCGCTGCCCAAGATCCTGTATTGGGAGTCCATTGTTTAAAACAACTGAGTAAGGCTTTTTGTCTGTGTTCTGGATCCTCAAATCATGTCTCAAATATTCAGTTATCCTGTGTACTTTTTGTTTTAAGGTAGTAGCAACCAGTAGCAGCATTTCTGCTGTCTGGAATGTGGGAGAGCTGATCAGTGGTTAGGCCTGTGTTGGAACAGGAGGATCTGCATTCACCTGTGAACTATTTAAAACCAAATTAATGTGATTTGTTTAAAGTATCAAGTACTACAATGCACTTGCAGTTTGTATCTTTTAAAACCAAGAATTGTCACCATCTCCAGCATTTTGTATGGGATACCCCCAAAATTTTTTAACTCCAGCAAGGTAGAGTTTCAGGCATTATGAGGAATCCTGAATGCCTGGAATATGAGTTCTGAATTTCTGGCTGGTAGCTTAACAGACCCAGTGAGCTTAGTAGCATATTTCTGCAGGTTTTGTATGGTTTCAGTGTGTGGGATATATTTGTGTTGTAGGGAATTTGTGGAGCACATTTTAGTGAGATTTTAGTAACCTGAATTTTTGTTTTCTTTTTTTTAAGACTTCTCAAACTTCAGCACCTGGATTTGTCAAACTGCACAGTGTCTGTTGCAGATCTCCACAGTGTTCTTTGTCTATGTGAAAGGCTGCAGAACCTCAGCTTGGAGGGACTAGTGCTTTCTGATGACATCGTCAAGTGAGTGACATGTTTGGGAATATTCAGTCAATACCTTCTGTTTGGTGCCATCATTTTGTGCAGGCTAGTGAAAGAATGCAGTGGAGAGTTTTTCAGTGTGGGGGTGTATTGAAATGGCCAGGTGTAGGCATCTACCAAGGGTAAGCTGGCAGGCTAGATGAGCTGCCTCTTTCTGTCCTCCAAGAGATGAAGTGAGGAGGAGGTGCCCCTACAGAAAAGTGTGTCTTGGTGCCTGGGGTTTTTTTTTGAGGGGGGTTTTCCCCATTCTCCAATGTAGCAGGAAGTTGGAGAAACTGCTCATCTCTCCAGGGTTTGAGTCCATTGGGTATTGCCACATCCAAGCTGTACAGCAGAGCTACTTTTATTTTCCCATTTCTGTGCTTGTTGAGAGAACTTTGTGTTTGGTATACATGTTCTTTTCTATTTTAAGGGCTCTCATTGGCTCTCCCAGCTGATACTCATTGTGCTTCTGCACTATTACTTCTTTGTTGAACATCACTTTGAGGTCCTGGAAAACTACTTCTGTCAAGCAGACAAACTTTCTTTTGTTTGAGAAGACATTAATGGGTGTGCAGTCAACCTCTTGTTCAATCACACCAGGTGATTGTGGAGGTGCCAGAACTATAGGTCAGATGGCAGAGATTCTGGCTATCCTGTTTTCCAAGGCTTTCCTCACTCCAGGGAGGGGGAACCGTAACACAAGAAAACAAATATAGTTTGGCTTTTGATACCAGCCAAGAAACTATCTGAAAATTGGGTACTAATCAGACACAATGATGGAATTTTATTGCCTTGTGTACAAATGTAAATACTGGCTACAAGAGTTTTTCCAAGTTTTGAAAACTGCATGTCTACTCTAATCTTGCAAACAGATGCATTCAAGGGATGCTACTTGAACATATGTTTGTTGCAGAATAACCTGTCTTGCAGAGGGGTGACATCGGAAATGGGATCATTGCTTTGTCTTTTGTAGGGGCGTAGTCATCTCTAATAGGCTATGGTGTGTGTTTATTGGCATACAACAGACAGTGAAAAGATATCTTTCCTGTGTAAACTTAGTAGTTTATAAATATGCAGATCTAGCAGGAATTTCAAGTAAATAACAGATATTCCTCTCAATGTTGTGATGCAGGAAGTACAGATCTGAGACCCTTAGTGACTCAGGTTGGTCAGTTGATTAAAGATGCAGTACTACATGTTTAATGAGTAATTCTGTGCCTGGGGTCTTGGCTCTTAAAAATAATCACACATCCTAGCAGTGTAAGCAATGTTGCAGCGTCTTTTTTTTCTCTCTACAGGAGCATTGCTAGAAATCCCAGTTTGATGCGACTAAACCTCTGTGGGTGCTCAGGCTTTTCTGCAGAAGCCTTGGAGATCATGTTGAGCAGCTGCTCTGTGTAAGACAAAACCGGGTTTGGCTATTCCTGCTTGCTGCTGTTCCTGAGAAAAAGGATCCTTTTCATTTGTTTTCCTTGGGAATCCCAGCTATGCTTGTATCTAATACTTTTTTTTTTTAATGTGCCTATTTCTGTTCCTAAATGCCTAACAGTTGAATATATGCAGAATAGCCAGGTAGTTTTCTTTCCATCAAGCTATTTTCTTCCTTAATAGCAAAGATGTACTTTAGTAGTTTTTCATGCCTTTTCTTAATCATCTTTGTTGGTGCATAAACCCCATTTGGTACCATGTAAATTTGATTTTCTTAATGAAAACAGTATGTGATTCTCACAAAGTGGAAGTGTGTGTTTTGAATCTGAAGAGTGGAGTCCCAGAGCTCCCTTTGCAATCAGAATACAGCATGAATGCCAGAGAGCACTGTGCCTTTCCATGGTAAAATAATCCTTCAATAACCTTGTCGTTCATGAAGTGCTGCATTCAGATTGACAGCTCCAGAGATTAAACCATCTGTTGGCAGGAGGTCATTGAACTGAGCCCCTGTGAGTCTGGGATTTATATCCCAATCTTTCTGCTGACTTCCTGTGACATGCTAGACAATGTACTTAATCTTTCCTTCTGCAAAAGCAGGTTTTTTTATCAAATTGCAAGTTAGCGGACAGCCAGAGCCTTAATCTTTCTTGTTGCTTGGTCTGATTACTTGGATCATGAGCTCTTTAGAGGATGGCAGTCTGTGCAGTGTACAGTGAATAGCAGATGGCAAACCTGATCCTAGGAATGCTAGTGGCAATTATAACTGTTTTTCATTTACGTAGAGATTGCCAGCTAAATGCTGTAGTTGTGCATTCGCTGTGCCTTTGTCTTCTGGTTACTGCTACACCACCTGTACACAGAACAGTACTTTGTCCAGCCCCATGGTGATAGGCTATAGGTAATCAAGCATGTAAAGAGTTAAGCTCACAGCATGACCAATGTTTATATAAAACTATGAAGTATTTTATGCTAATTAGGATTAATTGGTCATCTGACCAATACTAATGATGGATAGTGTTTTTTCCTCTCAATGTGACCATCTGTTCAGTAGTAACAGATTCAGGTCACAAACTCTTCTGATGAAAAGACAGTGCTTCCCTGTGGCAGTCCTTGGAGAGGACCTTCACTTCCTAAGATACTGAATCATTCCAATTGGAAGTAGATTTGGGAAGTCACTCTAACCCCTTGCCCAGATCAGGATCTAAAATCAGCACTGGTCAGGTTGATGAAGACTTTCTCTGGATCTTGAAAATCTCCAAAGGTAAATTCTGCTGGGTAATCTGCTTCATTCCTTAGTGCTTAATCATTGTCATAGCAGAATTTCTATGAATTTCTACAGGAAGTTGGTAGTAGGTGTGTTACAAGTACTTGCTTTAAAAGTATCAACTATAATAGAAAGTATTAGAACTTGAACTGCATTTAATTCTTGTTAACACTCTCTATTCATTTTTATGTAGGCTGGAGGAGCTGAACTTGTCCTGGTGTGACTTCACAGCCACCCATGTCAAAGCAGCAGTCAATCATGTTACTTCAAAAGTCACCCAATTAAATTTAAGTGGATACAGAGAGAATCTACAAATAGCAGGTAAATAGCAGCATGACAAACCCTTATTCCACTGTGGGATAGAGCAGCTGGCTTTATATTTTCCTCTGGTTGGCATCCACTGTATGTATAGAAAAATCATGTACTAACACTACTGATTTTATGCTCTGTATAACTTGAAGTTTTTGCTGTCAGATAATCTTTCTCTTGTTTCTGGCTCAGTCAAGAAGGGTGAGATGATTTTTCTTCTGAATTTAAAAGCAGTCAGGTGAAAGCTTATTCCATCTTCTGTTGAAAGGTACAGCCCTTACTTCTGAAGTAAGTCCTGGAAGCAGGCCTTTTGTGTTCCACTGTGAATTCGCCTTCTAGATACTGTTCCTGGAGCTTTCTTAAGGCTTCTGTTGCTCTGGCTACTGAAGGTACCTTTCAAAAGAGAACAGTCATAGTAGCTGCTTGAGTTTCAGGCTGGCATATGGATACCAGTTAATTGAAAGGCAAATAATCTCAGCAATCAACAGTTACCTGTTTACTTGCAGGTAGTTCTAGGAGGAATATTTTTGTAAAGTTGGAGGGTAATAGAAAATATAGATAAATCTAGATTTGGGGAGAGGGTACAACAAAATGAACAGGAGCATAGATCAAGGGTGAAATTGCTTTGGTGGTAAAGAGAAATTAATTTTCTCAATGAGTGAATGTGACAACAGGGCTGAAAGCCAGTTTCCCTTTGAACATCACACAGACCCTGACTGCCTTCTGTTGTGGGGAAATAACAGATCTTATCTCAGCCCCAAACTCACAGACAAATACGCTACATAATCTCCTCCACATCAGGAATTTGAACCTTCTGTTGACTGAACCATAAGATTCAACGTGCTCACCTTTTCTGTTTGCAAAGCACTTTCTCTGAGTGACTTTACTCTGTTTCAGAGCAATTTATAATGCATAGGACTTGAATAGCACATTAATCATCATCATTTAAGTATTAGTTTCATTTGGTTTTGCATGTGTATATTCTGAAATACCAAAACTTTCTTGCATGTTGTTTAGAACCTTCCTGATAACAGTGGCTTTTAGGTGTTATCTAAGCCACAGGTGAGTCAGTGTTATTTGCAGGCAGTAAAAAGATGTAAAGAATTTACAGTTTAAATCAGGAAAAAACATAATTTTTTGTCATGAGCAAAGAACTTTGTGGGAGTAAAAATAAGGATGCCTAACTTGGTGCTCTGAAAGAGCATTTAATGTGTGGAAGATTTCTGTTGCTTTTTCACTACATGCAAGTATTTCAGGCATCTTAGTATTACTGTGTGTTGGTAGATTTCAAAGAAATATCACTTGCTAAACTGATGGTGCATCTGACTTTTAGGGACACTTCATTGAACTAAATGTATTTGTTTTGCTGAGGCTTTAAAGATGTTCCTGAAAGGTATCTTGATTCCTGAAAGGTATCTTGATAGGCAGACTATATGCTGTAAGTCTTAAGCATATATCTTTCAAGCAAAAAGTTGTGCTTTACTTGCGGGGTTCCCGTAGAGAAGGTACATATAAATACATATGGAAGTGAGTAGGCTGTATAAAGTGTGTTCAGCTTGTTACTGAAAGGTGGACTGACTCTGTGTGACCTCTTTTCAGATGTCAAAACACTGGTGGAAAGATGTCCTTTTCTTGTCCATTTAGATCTCAGGTAAGCCCTGTGCAGCTAGTGCTTAAATCCTTTTGGCTGAGGGGATTAGCAATAATGCATGATTGCATAGCACTGCACAACCAGAAAATACTGCCTGTGCTAAAACTGCAAAGGATTTTCTATCTGGCATGACCTAATCTGGAGTGGGTAACTAACTTGATTTTGTTACCTCAGCATAAATGTTATATACCTAGGGGGTTTCTTAACTAACAAGTGAGAGTAGTTGATAGGTAGAATGGAAGGAAGCATTTAGGTGCCTACAGGTTATGAGCCAAGCATCCCAGAAAGGGTTTAATTCTTCTCTGATATAAATTAGTTACTTGGCTACATAAGAGAAAAAAAAAAGTGTTTTAACCTAGTCGGTGACAGTATTCTGAAATCTCTGTGTGAAGAACTTGCCTATTTTTGGCAGGAGTTCTGCTGCAGGGTATCTGTGTGAAGAGAAACTTCTGCTTCTCTTACCCTTCAGTGAAAATAGAAATTCCTCTCCTCACAAGACATATACACTAGAGATGGGTTGCTTCCATATTGAGCAAAAACATGCTTCAGTTGTAGAAGAAGTTGATACTCATTAAATTTTTTGGCCTGAATTTTGGAAACACCAAATTTACTGTGCTTTATACTTAAGCCTTTGTTTAATATGCTCTCATGGACAGTGACAGCATGATGTTAAAGCCTGAGTGCTTCCAGTATTTTCGACAACTCATGTTCCTACAGCATCTGTGTCTTAGCCGATGTTATCAGATATCACCTGCTGCCTTAGTGTAAGTAATCTCCAAATACCTTTGGTTTGCTATTCATACATAGGGTAAGTCAACTTAAACTGTCTATTTTAGGTTTAGAATTGCAAGTACTCTTTTGAAACGCATACTGATATGAGGAATTGGGAATAAGACTGGGATAAAGTAACGTGACTGCTAGAGCATGTCCCTTTTGAGAATCCAGACTGGAACCAGAAGTGTCTGAGAGAACCTTTCTTTGATACCAATCTGTGCTCGTGCAACTGGCTGCTCCATGCATGCAACGTATCTTCTGTTAGTGCCATTCTGCCAGTGGTCTCATTGCTGGAACTGGGGATTCCAGTCCTGTCAGGGATCAGTATTGTCAATATTCAACTATGTAGCAAGGTTTGGAAAAGTTGGCAGAGTTGACAGTAGCTGCTGACTAGCTAATCTCTGTATATTTGCTTTTGTGTGCACCTTTGTCAGTTATTGATTGCAACTGAAACATTTGGAATTACTCATTTGTGGGGGTTTTCTGCCTTTAATTAGTATAGAAGCTTTCTATCTTAAAGGATGTCAATCAAAAGGAAGTGGTCAACAGGAAGAAAAAGTGTTGTGAGTGGAGCAGGACTACTGAAAATGGGCATCTGAAGAACCTTTTCTGTAGCTGTGTGTGCCTCAGCCTTTTGACTTTGTCCAGTACTTGCTTATAGATACACAGTTCACATGAAGACTGGGAAAATGTAAAGCAGTCGAGAAGCAAGGGCTGGATACTCATTAAAAATATTGCCACAAATTGGACACTGATAATACATAGGGGCTTGTGTCCTTTGAGCCACATCCTGAATCTTCAGCTGGGGCAGTTTCTTCCATTTGTTCTGAATTGTTAAGTCCAGATAAATAAAAGGGGAAGGACCAGTTTATTTTCACTTTCTGAGAGAGAGAGAAGCAAAAAATAATTTACTCAGCCAGTTTCATGGAGTATCAGTACAGAGAACTAGTTTCAATTAAATGTGTGTAAGTTACCTTCTTCTAAAACATTATTGGAAATGTATTTATCTAGCTTGGGTACAGACTGAAATAAAAAATCTGGTTTAGTTTCATGATTAGTTTCATATTTTTCTAGGGAACTTGGTGAAATCCGAACGTTGAAGACTCTTCAGGTGTTTGGGATAGTGACTGACAGCTCCCTGCAGCTCCTTGAGGAAGCACTGCCTGACATGAAGATCAATCGTTCACACTTCACAACCATCGCAAGGCCAACTGTTGGCAACAAAAAGAACCACGAGATTTGGGGCATCAAATGCAGATTGTCACTGAGAAATCCTAGTTTCTTATGATCATGTACAATGCACTGGATGCAATGGAGACACCATGCATTGAAGTTCCTTAAGAAACGAAGTGCTGGAGCACCTCTAGTCATAGTACTGTTATTGTAAAAAGCATTCTAATTTGGTCTCAAACCTTAATGATCTTTCATAGTATTTTGTGACATTTTTGTACTTAAAGCCTTTAGAGATCTGATGATCTCTGAGCAATTGCAGAATTTTTCTTTAAAGTTTTTTGATATATTTTTTTGTGTTTATAGAGGGGATCTTTGAAAAAACATTTCAAAACAATGTCTCAGCCTCTAGCAACTGTTGCAAATTTTGATGCAGCTTTTATTGCACTAAAGTCTTCTAAAGGTGCTTTTCGTGAGCTTATCCAGTTCTACAGTTCCTGGAACAGCTTGCAGAGGTGCTGCATACCTTAAGGTTTATTAAGGAGTTTGCAGAACTCAATAATTAAGTATTAAACCTATTCAGCTACTTAATTGAACTAAATGCACAGTAAGACGAGGTGAGCACAACAGAGGACTGACTCTGAATTAATCAAACTTTAAAACAGTAAATTGGGGATGTCTACACAAAAGCAGCTAAGAGACCTCAATGCTGTAGAATTAAGCAGCAGCATAAAGGAGCTACAGTGAGGTTTTTATTTAGCAGGCCACAAATGACACTTTTGTCTTTAGGATACTGCACTGTCAGCAAGCACACAGTCTGAGAAGCCTATTCAGAATTAGCATCTGTAAAAATAGATGTTGGTTATCCATGCTGGTTTCATGTTGTGGTGCTGGGTTTTCTGATGAAATGTTACAGAACCTGTTCTCAGATGAAACTTCCAAGGAATAATATCTTTCAACTGCAACTGATACAATGGTAGAAATCTTGCAGCAGGAGGCTCAAATGGTTCTAGATATGACCAAAAAACCAAAACATGGGACTGCAGCATAAGAATGCAGGAAGAAAGAGGTGTTTTGGTGCTATTAAGAGGCATTGATGTCTCTTTTGTAATAGTGTATGTTTGTAGTAGCACTTCATGTTCTGTATCACTAACCACTATTGTCTGTGTTCCTTTTTTTTTTTTTGTCATAGTAAAAGCTGAGTAACTGTCAAAACCAAACCCAAACAAAAAAAACCCCAAACCGATTAGGATATCCAAAAGCACAGGGACAGGTAATGACTTTAAATCAAACTTTCATCTGCACCTATTACCAGGGTCCTTGTGCATAAGCCTACAATGTTCCGAAAGGTGTTCTAGCTGGTAAGTTCTAGGGCAAGACTTGGACCCTGTGTAAGGGGTAAATTTGCTGCTGTTGTTCCCATGAATGCAGTAAGCAAGCAGATGAACTTATTCATGAGTGTTTAGGAGTAGCCT